>JADRCC010267249.1:7008-23153 GCA_019843855.1 Hylomyscus alleni | reverse complement strand
AAAGAAAGAAAGAAAGAAAGAAAGAAAGAAAGAAAGAAAGAAAGAAAAAAGCCTATAACATTTGACTGAGGCCATTCCATCTTACGAATTGGGGCAATTTTCCTAACCTAGGAATATTTAATATATATTGAATATTAAACTCTGACCATCACTTGGTCAGTATTAAATATTTAACAAATAATTGAGTTAAATTTATTACAAAATATTGAGTGGTTTGTTATACTAAAAATCAAGGTTAACAGATGTCCATAGGAATCAATTTTACACTAAAAGCGCTCTTTATTTCTAATCCTGGGAAAGAGAGATGAGATGTCAAGGGCACTGAGTGTCCTGAGTGCCAGATTGTCACATCAGGCAGTTGAAGTGGGATCCTCACAGAAGCAAGCAGTCTCTAATCAAATCTAAGATAAGCAGTTAGCCAGAGGGGACTCCAGTACCACCAAGCAGAGATGAGTCATATAGAATATCCTGACCTTGCATTCCTAGAAATGGAGTTGAGTACTTTCTATAGAATTCTACAAGAAGATCAAATTCTACTGCAAATTATAATGGCATCAGTAATAAAATAGGATGGTGGAGTGGTTCCATTTTCTTGCTTGTATTATCAAATACAGTATGTGATGACTTGCAGGTATTAGAAATCAAACCATGGTTTTCTACAAGAACATTCAGTGCCCTAAGTGATTGATTCATATCTCTTCATCCCTCAGTATAAATTAACATTTATTCTTACCTGGTCCTCAAGAACAACACTGAGAATAGAGTTGGAAAACAAGCCACTCATCTCACCTACTCGAGCAACTGAGAGTATTTGGTGGCACATTATCACAACTACAACCTTTGATAAGGCAAACTTGACAAGACTCCATTAAAAAAAATAAAATTAAAGGCACAGAGTAGGTGGCAGGTCACACTTGGAAATTGAGATGAGGCATGAGCATCTTCATTTCCTGGATAGTGTGGAATACATTAGGGAGAACTAGGACCAAATAAGATGGAAGATTTGGCGGATGTTCTTGCTTTCCATTCCAGCACTACTAGGGGACTGGGGAGGGCATTAGGGAGATCTCTCTTCCTACAAAATCAGCCTGGTCTACATGGAATGTATCAAGCCAGATATACTTCTTAGTGAGAACCTATCTAAAATGACAATAAAACACAAAATAAAGAAACCTAAGAGGAAAATGAACTACAATTAAAATTCACACTACAGTTTGTTTTCCTGCATAAATCTTCCTATTCATTACATGCAACATACAAGTCCTCTTTGGATCAGACCTCACAACTATTAAGATTAAAAGTGTTTCACTCTACATAAAATAATTTAGTCAACAAAATATATAAAATAAAATGGAATTATTAAAGTGTCTTAATCTCACATAAATAACTAAGATCTTGGTTTCTACCCCCACCTCCAGTTTAGCCCCTTTTCCTATCTCTATAAATGGCAGCCTCATGAACCTAATAAGTCAAGCTATGCCTTGGGCTCAGCCTTGACAATCTCACTCTTACATATTCCATGCACTGACAGCTACTAGATTTTCTACACATTCCTAAATACAAGGCTTGAATTTACAACATCTCTCTTGCTGTTCATGCTTCTTCTCACCTCTCAGCATCAAGAGGGAAATACTATAAAATTATGCCCTACCTTGACCTGACTCCTCTCAAGCTCTGAGCTGCATTGCTCCACTCTGACCCTGCCCTGTGCTCTGGCCATGGTCTCCTCCTGACTGTTCCTCACACACCAAGCTTATGACTCTTCAGAACTTTCACACCTTCACCTACTGGTGAATCCTTTGGAATTGTCCCTATGAGTTCCTAGACCTCTGCTCTGGTCACCATCTCAGACCTCTCTTGGAATGTCCACCCTGTGGCATGAAGGCACCTGTCTCTGTTCTCCAGCTTTCCAGCAAGTGTCCCTACTCAGCATTGTATCACAGCATTTCCTGGTGACTAACTGGTCTTTCATCTCTTTAGAATGCAGTTTCCCAAGACAAAAAACCTTGTATAGTCTCCTACTGTTTCTCCAGCTAAGAAATAATACATGTTTCTGCATATTATCACTGCTGTGGTAAATGAAGTCAAAAGTATTGAGTTGGAGGCCAGCGTGGGCTAAATAGAACCTTGTCTGAAAACCAGAAATAAGCATGGAGACATGGCTTTTTAATCTCAGTACTCAAGAGCAAGACCCAGTTCAGTTACATATTTGTTTTGGAAGAAGAAGAAGAAGACGACGAAGAAGGAGGAGGAGGAGGAAGAGGAGGAGGAGGAGGAGGAGGAGGAGGAGGAGGAGGAGGAGGAGGAGGAGGAGGATGTGTAATCACTTTAAAGGGCTCTGTGGTGATGTTGTGATGCTCTCTGTGGACAGCTGACTACAGACAAGCAGGATGGGACACAAAGAGAACTGACATTAAGAGAGTGTGGAAAATCAAAGGGGAAAGGACTTTCAACTCACCCACTGCAGCTTTATCTACCCAGGGTCCCTGGACAGTACCTCTCAGATCACTAGTGAACGTGAGGTCTTCTCTATGCTACAAAGGATTGCAAAGAACAAAAAAGAGTGTGCTGTTTGCAATTCCTCTATGTAAGTAGGGATTGGTGTGACCTTTCCAAGATAGTTGGAGGACTCCATCATTCATCTTACGCTTCTCTCCCTAATTCCAGAGCTGTGTTCTCAGGCCTGTGAGAGAGCATTGGTCTAGAAGAGGACCATTACTGTGAATGTACACTTGCACCAGGTTACTCTGAGCTGCAGACTCAGGGAGGGTAGCCTAGTGTCTAAGCAATGTGGGATGCATCCTTGCTGAGGATTTCAACTGGTTTGGTTCTGTCTATTGAACTCAACTCTTTCCTGAACCTGCCTCTGGCAGAACCTTTCTCCCATAAATTAGCTATGGACTAGATAATTTAAGAGGAAAGGGGTTAGGAACAAAGGGGCTCCTCAATGGATGGTATGGCTTTTGTAAATAGGGAAAGCCTGGAAACAATTACCCTAGCTGAGGAGTGCTTCTGAAATAAGTTTGTGTTACATTTTCCTTCACATGGTGGCTGATCTGTGGACAAGAGAGAAAGATACAGCAGCAAAACATGGGTTTGCCATAGGTACACCACAAAGGCCATGGGGAATTTGAGGCATGGGGCTGGCATGGTAGACACCAGCCAGGGAGAACCTAGCTATCTGGGTACAGGGAATGTGGAGTTCTGAGTCAGTGTCTCCATGAGATAAAAACAGTTCAGCCATTGTCTGCCAGTGCATGGCTGGCTAGGCACTGGGGTAAGGAACAAGTGTAGGAGCACACTATATTTACTTTCATTTTTTTTTTAATATTTCCTGCAACAAAGTAGGAACTGTGGTCTCTCATTGCCATGACAGGTATGTTACTTTTCCTTATCAATTGCTCCCTATTTTCTAAGCCTGTATCTGGGTGCCCCTTGCCTTGTGTGTAGGACACACCAGAATGAGCAGAAACTCTGGTAGAGGTGGTGCAAGTCAGGTGAGTGTCAAGAAGATTGGGATTCCTGGGGGTACCAGTGGACACTTGCAACTAGGGAGGGGTTCAGAATGTAACTCCTGCTGATTTTGGTGCTGTGCCCTCTTACACATGCTGAGCATCCCCCTTTCCATCCTATACCCTCCACACCTTTACTGAATTCATAGACAAAGTGCTTTAACGCATCTGATGCTGTAACTCTGTGTTAGGTAAACTCCTGCCCTAAGAGACTAGAGGCAGTTATCTCAAGATCCTGAGCTAGCCTTAGGAAGAGCTTGCTCCAAAACCTAATGCTATTAGGTTTTGATTGTTGAAGTCTTCAGTCCCTTGTCAGGTATGGTGCCTTTCTCCTACATGGTGTCTAAAATGTCTGTATTCAATGAACTCTTAAGGTCCACATTTATAGCACTTAGGAGGACAGTTCCCCTGAGTCACAGAAGTCAATGTCTTACCTCAAACACAGATAGGACTTCAAGGCAGAGGAGGGCCGATGGGAGAGATGGATTTGAACAAAGATCTTTAGTTTTCCATTATGCATCTCATATCCTAATCAGGATAGGAGACAAAGAGTGTCCTACTTAAGTCTAGTAAAGGACAAAATACTTGAAATTAGAAGAAGAGAAAAGAGAAAAGACAATTTGACTCTCCTATAAAGTGGGTAGAAAGGGACAAACCTCAGTATTGGAGTCTCATGAGTGGCTTAATAAAGTCATGCAACTGAGTTGCTCAAGGCCAATTTCAGTGTGCAAAGAATTCCAAAAATATCCAGATCTTCTCCTCCTTCTTGAGGAGGGTTATGTGGGTCAGGGCAACATGGGTTGAGTTTGCAGTGACCTAGAGTAAACTAATAAGTAAACAGAGCTTCAGCCCCAGGGAGGGGATTTTGGCTTTTTCATAGTTCTCTACGGCAGATGTCTTTAACATTTGGTGTCTCTGGCACTGTCTGGTAGGCTGGGACATCTTGCCTTCAAATTCTGAAGTAAAAGTTCTGAGTCTGTTTACTTATTGGTTTACCCTAGGTCACTACAAACTTAACCCATGTTGCCCTGGTAGGGAGAGAGTTGGCAGCCTTGTCTAGTCCCTGATTTTAGTGGGATTAGTTCAAGTTTCTCTCCATTTAGTGTGATGTTGGCTACTGGTTTTCTGTATACTGCTTTTACTGTGTTTAAGTATGGGCCTTGGATTCCTGATATTTCCAAGACTTTTATCATGAAAGGATGTTGGATTTTTTTCAAATGTTTTCTCAGCATCTAATGAGATGATCATATGGTTTTTTTCTTTGAGTTTGTTTATATAGTGAATTACGGTGATGGATTTCCATATATTGAACCATCCCTGCATCCCTGGGATGAAGCCTACTGGATCATGGTGGATGATTGTTTTGATTTGTTCTTGGATTTGATTTGCAAGAATTTTATTGAGTATTTTTGCATCTATATTCATAAGGGAAATTGGTCTGAAGTTTTCTTTCTTCATTAGGTCATTGTGTGATTTAGGTATAAGAGTAATTGTGGCTTCATAGAATGAATTAGGTAGAGTGCCTTCCATTTCTATTTTATGGAATAGTTTGAGGAGTATTGGTATTAGGTCTTCTTTGAAGGTTTGATAAAACTCTGCACTAAACCCAACTGGTTCTGGGCTTTTTTTTTGGTTGGGAGACTATTAATGACTGTTTCTATTTCTTTAGCAGATATGGGACTATTTAGATCATTGATCTGATCTTGGTTCAACTTTGGTACCTGGTATCTGTCTAGAAAATTATCCATTTCATCCAGGCTTTCCTGTTTTGTTGAGCATAGGCTTTTGTAGTAGGATCTCATGATTTTTTGGATTTCGTCAGTGTCTGTTTTTATGTCTCCCTTTTCATTTCTGATCTTGTTAATTAGGATACTGTCTCTGTGTCCTCTAGTTAGTCTGGCTAAGTGTTTATCTATTTTGTTGACTTTCTCAAAGAACCATCTCCTGGTTTGGTGATTCTTTGTATAATTCTTTTTGTTTCTATTTGGTTGATTTCAGCCCTGAGTTTGATTTTTTCCTGCCTTTGACTCCTCTTGGGTGAATTTGCTTCTTTTTGTTCTAGCACTTTCAAGTGTGCTATCAAATTGCTGGTGTATGTGCTCTCCAGTTTCTTTTTGGAGGCACTTAAAGCTATGTGTTTTCCTCTTAAGGCTGCTTTCATTGTGTCCCATAAGTTTGGGTGTTTTGTGGCTTCATTTTCATTAAACTTCAGAAAGTTCTTAATTTCTTTCTTTTATTTATTCCTTGACCAAGTTATCTTTGAGTAGAGTGTTGTTAAGCTTCCAGGTGTATGTGGGCATTCTATTGTTTATGTTGTTATTGAGGAGCAGCCTTAGTCCATGGTGATCTGATAGGATACAAGGAATTATTTCAATCTTCTTGTATCTGTTGAGGCCTGATTTGTGACCAATTATATGGTCAATTTTGGAGAAGGTACCATGAGGTGCTGAGAAGAAAGTATATCCTTTTGTTTTAGGATAAAAAGTTCTATAGATATCTGTTAAATCCATCTGTTTCATAACTTCTGTTAGTCTCACTGTGTCCTGGTTTAGTTTTTGTTTCCATGATTTGTCCATTGCTGAGAGTGGGGTGTTGAAATCTCCCACTACTATTGTGTGTGGTGTAATGTGTGCTTTGATCTTTAGTAAAGTTTCTTTTATGAATGTAGATGCCCTCTGATTTGGAGCATAGAGGTTTAGAATTGAGAGTTCATCTTGGTAGATCATACCTTTGATGAATATGAAGTGTCCCTCCTTATCTTTTTTGATCACTTTAGGGGGAAAGTCGATTTTATTCGATATTATAATGGCTACTCCATTAATTGGCTACAGAAAACCAGTAGCCAACATTAAACAAATTAGAGAAACTTGAAGCAATCCCACTAAAATCAAGATCAAGACAAGACTTCCCACTCTCTCCCTGCCTATTCAATACTTTACTTGAAGTCCTAGCCAGAGCAGTTAGACAACAAAAGGAGATCAAAGTGATACGAATTGGAAAGGAAGAAGTTAAATTATCACTATTTGCTGATGATATGATAGTATACTTATGTGATCCCAAAAATTCCACCAGAGAGCTCTTAAACCATATAAACAACTTCAGCAAAGTAGATGGATATGAAATTGACTCAAGCAAATCAGAGGCCTTCCTCTACACAAAGGATAAACAAGCAGAGAAAGAAATTAGGGAAACAACACCCTTCACAATACTTACAAATAATATAAAATAGCTTGGTGTAAATCTGTTTGACAAGAACTTCAAGTCTCTGAAGAAGGAAACTGACGAAGATCTCAGAAGATGGAAAGATCTCCCATGCTTGTAGATTGGCAGGATTAATATTCTAAAAATGGCCATCTTACTGAAGGCAATCTACAGATTCAAAGCAATCCCCATCAAAATTCCAACTCAGTTCTTCACAGACTTAGAAAGAGCAATTTGCAAATTCATATAGAACAACAAAAAAATCAGGATAGCCATAACTATTCTCAGCAATAAACGAACCTCTGGAGGAATCACCATTCCAGACCTTAAGCTGTACTATAGAGCAATTGTGATAAAAACTGCATGGTATTGGTAGAGTGACAGGCAGGTAGATCAATGGAACAGAAATGAAGACACAGAAATGAACCCACACACCTATAGTCACTTGATCTTTGACAAAGGAGCTAAAACCATACAATGGAAAAAAGACAGACATTGTTTTTGATAGCTGAGTAATACTCCATTGTGTAGATATACCACAATTTCTGTATCCACTCCTCTGTTGAGGGACATCTGGGTTGTTTCCAGTTTCTGGCTATTACAAATAAGGCTACTATGAACATGGACCAGATGGGTTTAGTTCAGAGTTTTATCAAACCTTCAAAGAAGACCTAATACCAATACTCCTCAAACTATTCCACAAAATAGAAACAAAGGGTAACACAAACTTATTTCAGAAGCACTCCTCAGCTAGGGTAATTGTTTCAGGGCTTTCCCTATTTATACATGCCATACCATCCATTGAGGAGCCCCTTTGTTCCTAGCCCTTTTACTCTTAAATTATTTGGTCCATAGCTAATTTGGGGGAGAAATGTCCTGCCAGAGGCAGGTTTAGGAAAGAGATGGGTTCAATGGACAGAACTAAAGCCAGTTGAAATCCTCAACAAGGATGTACCCCACAATGCATCTCACAATGCTTAGACACTAGACAACCCTTCCTGAGTCTGCAGCTCAGAGTTACCTGGAGGAACTGTACACTCACAGTCATGGTTCTCTGCTAAACCAGTGCTCTCTCACAGGCCTGAGAATACAGCTCTGGAGTTAGGGAGAGAAGTGCAAGATGAATGATGAAGTCCTCCAACTACCTTGGAAAGTTCACACCAATCCCTACTTACATAGAGGAATTGCAAACAGCACACTCTTTTTTGTTCTTTGCAAACCTTTATAGCATAGAGAAGACCTCGTGTTTACTATTGACCAGAGAGGTACTGTCCAGGGACCCTGGGTGGATAAAGCTGCAGTGGGTGAGTTGAAAGACCTTGCCCGTTTGATTTTACACACTCTCTTAGTGTCACATCCTGACTGTCTGTAGGTAGCAGTACACAGAGAGCATCAGCACATCACCACAGAGCCCTTTAGAGTGACTACACATTCTTCTTCTCCTCCTTCTCCTCCTCCTCCTCCTCCTCCTCCTCCTCCTCCTCCTCCTCCTCCTACTCCTCCTCCTTCTTTTTCTTCTTCTTCTTCTCCTCCTTCTCTTTCTCCCACTCCCTCTCCCTCTTTCTCTTCATCTTCCCCTTCTCCTCCTCCTCCCCCTCCTTTTTTGTTGAAAGCAAAAATGTAACTGAACTGGGTCCTGCTCTTGAGTGCTGAGATTAAAGGGCCATGTCTACATACTTATTTCTGGTTTTCAGACAAGGTTCCATTTACCTCAGGCTGACCTCCAACTCAATATTTTTGACTCCATTTACCACAGCAGTGATAATATGCAGAAACTTGTCTTATTTATTAGCTGGAGAAAGAGTAGGAGGCTATACAAGGTTTTCTCTGTTTGGAAGCCACATTCTAAAGACATGAAAGACCAGTTAGTCACTAGGGAATTCTGTGAGACAATACTGAATATGGACACTTGTTGGAAAGCTGGAGAACAGAGACAGGTGCCTTCATGCCACAGGGTGGACATTCCAAGAGAGGTCTGAGAAGGTGACCAGAGCAGAGGTCTAGGAACTCATAGGGACAATTCCAAAGGATTCCCCAGTAGGTGAAGATGTGAAAGTTCTGAACAGTGAGGAGCTTGGTGTGTGAGTAACAGTCAGGATGAGACCATGGCAAGAGCACAGGGCCAGAGTGGAGCAATGGAGCTCAGAGCCTGAGAGGAGTCAGGTCAAGGTAGGGCATAATTTTACAGTATTTCCCTCTTGATGCTGAGAGGTGAGAAGAAGCATGAACAGCAAGAGAGAAGTTGTAAATTCTAGCCTTGTATTTAGGAAAGTCTAGAGAATGTAGTAGCTGTCAGTGCATGGAATATGTAAGAGTGAAACAGTCAAGGCATAGCTTGACTTATAAGATTCATGAAGCTGCCATTTACAGAGATAGGAAAAGGGGATAAACTGAAGGTGGGGGTAGAAACCAGGATCTTGGTTATTGATGTTAGATTAAGACACTTAAAACATTCCATTTTATTTTATATATTTTGTTGACTAGATTTTTTCATATAGGTTGAAACACTTTTAATCTTAGTAGTTTGGAGATCTTATGCTAAGAGGACTTGCATGTTGCATGTAATCAATGGGAAGATTTATGTGAGAAAACAAACTGTAGTGTGAGTTTTAACTGTAGTTTATTTCCCTGGTAGGTTTCTTTATTTTGTGTTTTATTGTCATTTTAGATAGGTTCTCACTAAGAAGCATGTCTGGCCTATTACATTCGTTGTAGACCAGGCTGATCTTCTAGGAATTGAGATCTCCCTAATGCCCTCCCCAGTCCCCCAGTAGTGCTGGAATGGAAAGCAAGAGCATCCACCAAATCTTCCATCTTATTTGGTCCTAGGTCTCCCTATGTATTCCACACTATCCCAGAAATGAAGATCCTCATGCCTCATCTCAATTTCCAAGTGTGTGCTGCCACCTACTCTGTGCCTTTAATTTTATTTTTTTAAATAGATTCTTGTCAAGTTTGCCTTATCAAGCGTTGTAGTTGTCATAATGGGACACTATATACTCTGAGTTGGTAGAGTAGGTGAGATGAGTGGCTTGTTTTCCAACTCTATTCTCAGTGTTGTTCTTGAGGACTAGGTAAGAAGAAATGTTAATTTATACTAAGGGCTGAAGAAAAATGACTCAATAACTTAAAGCACTGAATGTTCTTGTAGAAAACCATGGTTTGATTTCTAATACCTGCAATTCATCACATAGTGTATTTGATAGTGCAAGCAAGAAAATGAAACCACTCCCCCATCCTATTTTGTTACTGAGGACATTACAATTTGAAGTAGAATTTGATCTTCTTGTAGAATTCTATAGAAAGTACTCAACTCCATTTCTAGGAATGCAAGGTCAGGATATTCTATATGACTCATCTCTGCTTGGTGGTGCTGGAGTCCCCTCTGGCTAACTGCTTATCTTAGATTTGATTAGAGACTGCTTGCTTCTGTGAGGATCCCATTTCAACTGCTTGATGTGACAATCTGGCACTCAGGACACTCAGTGCCCTTGATAGTTCATTTCCCTTTCCCAGGATTAGAAATAAAGAGCCCCTTTAGTGTACTATTGTTTCCTAGGGACATCTGTTAACCTTGATTTTTAGTATATCAAACCAACTCAATCGTTTTGTAATAAATTTAACTCAATTATTTATTAAATATTTAATACTGACCAAGTGATGGTCAATGTTTAATATTCAATAAATATTAAATATTCCTAGGTTAGGAAAATTCCCCAAATTTGTGAGATGGAATGGCCTCAGTGAAATGTTATAGGCTTTTTTCTTTCTTCCTTTTTTTCTTTCTTTATTTTTTTTCTGTTTAAACAATTATGGTACCTCATATTACCATGAAACTTCGTTATTCCTAAGGAACTACAATTCCCAGTATTCCAGGAAGTTATGTGCTTCCTTAGCAATGGAGGCTTCCTGGTTAAATTTGGAATCACAGATGCAAGCTATCCATCTTGATTTCATGAGGAAGAAGGGGAAGTGCATACTTGGTGCTCTGAGACAAACTCAGGCAAGCTCCAAAGCAGCTACATGGTAAGCACAGGGTCACTGCTCACATGGGGGTGGAAGAGGCTGCAGAGTCTCAGGAGCTGATTTGGTGTGGTGCTGGGTGGTATCAGTAGACAGATTTGGTTCCCTGTGCCTCCTCATTTAGTTCTAGTAATTTCCTGAACCTAACAACCCTGATTTACTACCAGCCAGTAGGCCCTTCCCCATTGGTAATTTATGTGTTCTCTGATGGTGAAATGAACCAATTCAAGAAAGAACATATTGTATTAATGGAAATTCATTTGTAAGCTGCTCTTGGATGAGTTCAACAGTCCCAAAGATTGATCTCAGGGAAGAAACCAGGGTATGTAGGAGTGTGGGGGGCTGTTCGGAGGTGTGGGGGTGGTGATGGTTGGGCTGAAAGGGGTATGTAAAATAGCATAATCAGGGATAAACAGACAGAGAAGAGAAGGAGACTGCAAGAGAGAGAGATACAGAGACAGAGACAGAGAGAAAGGGGGGAGGAGAGAAGAATTAATCAGTCAGTGTGTTGAAGAATTTTGAGTCAGAACAGCTAAGTTGAGCAGCCATCATCAGTTTATGAAGAACTAGGAAAGGCAAGCTTCTTTGACCTCAGTCTTTCAGTCTGAAAATATACTAAGCCAAGATAGAATTGTACAGAGACTAGAAACTTCCATGACTAGGCTAGGTAAGCAAATTGATGCTATATGTCTCAGAGATGACAATTACCTCAGGTGAATAAAATTACTTTTAAAGAGCTCCTTCACCAAAGCAAGGAATATGCTTATAAAAGCTGGTAATGGCCTGAGACTAGGACCTGTGGGAAGGGATTCTGTCAGATCCTGAGAACCCAATTCTAGCTACCATGTGATGCTATGGTTATTAGTCCTAAGCCCACTCTCTGCTTGTTCAGTAATGTTCCTGATATACCCTCTGTTCTGCCTGAACAGCAAAGATTTGTTAGACTTCTGAGTTTGTCCCATTGTGTGATAGTTTCTGCTGACTTCATAGTAGTCTCCCACTTCTTTCCATGTTTCCCCTGTAGGTAGTATATAAGATGCTATTCCTCTTAAGAAGCTTACAGCATGAGACACAGCTTGTGCAAGACCTCTGTTGCAGGATATTTGATCATACTCTGAACCCAAAGTGTAAACAAGATTAAATAAAATCAACCATGGGTCAAGAGGTGGAGCAAGCAATCAGCTGACAGGAAGGCAACATAGGATTATTAAGAAAAAACCATAGACAGTAAGAGGGAGTTGGGAGCCCAGACAAAGAGATGCACAGGAAGCAGCACTGAGGTACAGTTTGGAGTTGATCATTTGAGACAGTGTTGCAGAAAGAGATTCCTTGTGGGATTTCAGCTGAAGAGAAAAGTCAACAGGTGTTTTTTCTGCCTCTCTGAGCTAGCAGGCTTCCACTTGGTTTACCAGGGAAGACTTCTGGCTCCAGAGTCTTCCCTGGTAAAATTGAGTAATTTAGAATTTGTTAAAAGCAACAGACATCTCTGCTCCAACTTTTATGTTTTCCATTTTCTACTTTTGCTATCTTTCTCATCCTCTGGGAATTTTCATTTAAGACCATGTCACTAGAGACTGACATGTTGCTTTAGGGTAGTGGTGTAAGTATGAAATATTTCTTGGAATTTCCTTTTTGTGTAAATTTCCCATCTGCCTAAGTGAATGGAATTGCAGTCTCTAGTCTATATTTAAGTTGTTCATAGTATAACCTGCCTGCTGATCCCAAAAGAGACTTAAGAGTGACAGCATAATTGAAAGCAAAACCAATTTGCTAGTCCTGGTTTACTTTTGTTTGAGGGGTATCCAAAGCCAAATTCATATTGGCCTTAATGGTATTTATTTAATTAGTCTTTATTATTGCTTGGTGTGATTTGTCCTTGGAAACTCATATTAAGTCTGGGACAGCTAAATATTCATCCCTTTACAAAATTGTTCCTAGGCATGCTGTTTTGTCTCAGGTCACTTTGAATCCTGTCTGTTTCTTAACAGGACAAAGGCCTTGCTTTTCTCTTGATTAAACCTCTCAAATCCAAATTGTTATGAAGGATCAGCCTTAATCTGTGGTGATATGATAGGATGCATGGAATTATTTCAATCTTCTTGTATCTCTTGAGGCCTATTTTTTTACCGATTATATGGTTAATTTTGGAGAAAGTACCATGAGGTTCTGAGAAGAAAGTATATCCTTTTGTTTTTCATAAAATGTTCTATAGATATCTGTTAAATCCATTTGGTTCATAACTTCTGTTAATTTCATTGTGTCTCTGTTTAGTTTCCGTTTCCAAGGTCTGCCCACTAATGAGAGTGAGGTGTTGAAGTCTCCCACTATTATTGTGTGTGGTGTAATGTGTGCTTAGATCTTTAGTAAAGTTTCATTTATGAATGTGCATGTTCATGCATTTGGAGCATAGATGTTCAGAATTGAGAGTTCCTCTTCGTAGATTTTACCTTTGATGAGTATGAGGTGTCCCTCCTTATCTTTTTTGATAATGTTAGGTTGAAAATTGATTTTGTTCAATATTAGAATGGCTACTGCAGCTTGTTTCTTGGAACCATTTGTTTGGAAAATTGTTTTCCAAACTTTTACTCTGAGGTAGTGTCTGTCTTTGTCACTAAGGTGGGTTTCCTGTATGTAGTAAAATGTTGGATTCTGTTTACATAACCATTTTTTTCAGTCTATGTCTTTTTACTGGGGAATTGTGTCCATTGATATTAATAGATATTAAGGAAAAGTCATTGTTGCTTCCTGTTATTTTTATCGTTAAGTTTGGAATTCTGTTCATGTGATTGTCTTCTTTTAGTTTTGTTGATATATTGCTTTCTTGTTTTTTCTAGGGTACAATTTCCCTCCTTGTATTGGAGTTTTCAATTTATTATCCATTGAAGGATTCGATTTGTGGAAAGATATTGAGTAAATTTGGTTTTATCATGGAATACCTTGGTTTCTCCATCTATGGTAATTGAGAGCTTTGCTGGGTATAGTATCCTGGGCTGACTTTTTTGTCCACTTAGGGTCTGTATGACATCAGCCCATGATCTTCTATCTTTCATAGTCTCTGGCAAAAAGTCTGATGTAATTCTGATAGGTCTGCTTTATATGTTAATTGATCTTTTTGCCTTACTCTTTTAATATTCTTTGTTTTTTGCATTTTATGTTTTGATTATAATGTGACAAGAGGAATTTATTTTCTTGTCCAAACTATTTGGAGTTCTGTAGGCTTCTTGTATGCTCATGGGCATCTCTTTCTTTAGGTTAGGAAAGTTTTCTTCTATAATTTTGTTGAATATATTCAGTGGCCCTTTAAGTTGGATATCTTCAGTCCCTTCTATACCTATTATCCTTAGGTTTGGTCTTCTCATTGTGTCCTCCATTTCCTGGATATTTTGGGTAGGACCTTTTTACATTTTGCCTTTTCTTTGAAGAGTTCAGAACCCAGGTGCAGCATTCTACTACATCCAATTGTGGTCTAGAATGCCAGCAAGCTTATGGGGAAGCTGTGCAGAATAGATCCTGGGCATCCTGACAGCTGCAGTTGCTTAGAAGGCAGCCTGGAATAGACTTGGAAGAGTGGTTCCTCATGGGGTGGATGGGCACCCTGCCTCATAAGATGTCTTTAGGAAAACAACAACAACAAAAACAAAGAAAAAAACAAGCCAGCAAGGAAGGAATGAAAAGAAACAAACAAAAACTGCTGAGAGAAAGCTATTTAATTAAAAGATTCCAAAGGAGCTAGCTTCAGAAGAAACATGTAAAAGGAAGCTGCTGAACATGGGCTTATCCAGAAAGAGTTGCTCCAAGTAACCCTTCCATAGTGACAGAAAATTCCACCATTCCAGCATTTTCTGTGTATCTTGACTGTCCTCATGATCAGGAAGTCAAGGTGAGAGACTATTAATGAGTATTGTGGCACCCAATAACTTCCTTAAGCTCAAACTGCTGTGTATTTTATCCTGGGAGGGTCAACAGTCAGCAATCAGTTCTGGAAACTGCCAGGTCAGAGGAACTGTGATTCTGTGAAATAGGCAGGAGCAGAGCAGTATCTGTAGTTTGTACATGGAACTTCTGTTTGCTTAAGCAGTAACAAAGCTCCCCAGATTCAAGTTTACCCATGCTTTCCTATCTCCTCTGTTCCTTTATTTGCCATTTCAAGTGAATAGTATTTTACCTGGAGAACAACTTCATATGCATCTTAGAGAAATTGTAGATACTAGTCATTTGAGGAACTAGTGCAGATTTGATTCAGAAAGTGTCCATTATGAAGTACCACCATATTGGATGTAAATACTAACATTTACTGAGTAAAGTTATACTCTAGATTAATTTAACACTGAAGTATATGCACTCTTTTATGTAGACAGAGGATTCTGAAATGTGTCTTCATAGGCTTAGTTATTAATGTTACACCTTAGAACTGAATGAAAAGTTAAGACAGGATTGTTGTAAGAACTTGTTGAGGAGAATATAGATAGTAGGTTCTGTTAACCCTTAGTGTCTCCAGAGAAATAACAAATTCACTGAGTAAACTTTATTAAATATTGTATCCTGCCACCCCACCCTCTCCCACTTGAGGCAGACATGGGGAGGGGGGAGGTAACAGGGGTTTGTTCTAGGTTTTTTTATATGTTCATTATAAAAGAAAAAAGAAAAAAAAGAAGGTGAGAGAGGGGGTATTTACAAAATACCCAGACTGGAGATGATCCAATAACAATAAGAAGACAAAAAAAAATATTATATCCTGACCAAGAGATGGACTTTGGACTATTACTACTAGTGTTTGTAAAGACAACCATTGTAAATTTCCCAAGAGTCTTCATGTGTAGTTTTTTCCAAATATTTGTAGTTTTCCTATATTAGAGGGATTCAATAAGGAGTGGAGTGGGGCTCACCAATCAGTAGAAAGAAGACATAAATTTGGTTTAGCCAGATTCTATTTCAGTATGAATCTGCAAAATTACCCTTAGAAGAATATTAGATGTGATGATTTCTTAGTGCATGATTTCTGATTGCAGAACAGTCAGCAGTGAGTTAATCTCCATATTTGATTGATTTGAATTTCTGAAATAACTGTTGCCTATTGAAAACAGTTTCTTTTATCCAGATTGAAAGTAGTCTTAGCCTATGGGGGTATGACAAGGGCCATATATACATGTATCAAATGTCAGTTATCCGTAATTGTGCAAGGTGGACATCATAGAATTTCAAATCATATTTTTTCCCATCATAATTTGACCATCTGTGATGAGACACAGGGATTCTGTTTAATATCATCTAATAGTTCATAAAAGTTCATTACTGCATCTCCACATCAAATGTATATATTATATTTTGTAAATGATTGCTGATTTTGAGATGTATTCTCAAAGATATATATATATATATATATATATATATATATATATATATATTCCA
>JADRCC010267233.1:0-20309 GCA_019843855.1 Hylomyscus alleni | reverse complement strand
ACACTGTACTGCACTGCCTACCACACTGTACTGCACTGCCTACCACACTGTACTGCACTGCCTACCACACTGTACTGTACTGCCATAAGCCCAGGGACAGATTCCATGAGAGGACAGTGGCAATCAAAACAAGAAAATATTTTATAGATGATTCTACAGATGTTTGTATCATTTTCAAGACTCTTAAATAATTTCCATAAATCCTTCTGTACTTTAAAGTAGTATACTTATTTTAGTTTCTTACCTATCACACAAGTTAGTTTATTACTGAACATGGTAACTTCTCTTTTCAACATTTTTATTATTCTTATTTTTATTGTTTATTAAATGTGACTGTTTCTTATATATATGCATATGTACATATATGTATACACATGTCTCTACATATGTGATCCATTCTGCTTACTGTCACACTCACCTTCTTATATCTGCTTCCCTCTTTTGTGACCCTATCACCAGCTCCTTTCTCACATTCATGCCTTTTGTTTTGTTCTGTTTTGTTTTGTAAACCACCAAGTTTAACTGTGGCTGCCTTTGTAACCATGAGCTTGGAGCTACCTATTTGGAAGTGATGTGTTCATCTGTGGGATTATCTTCTTCAGGATTCATCAGTAGTCTATGCTTTCTCGAGTAAAAGCAGGATGGTATGGGTCTCTCCTTTATCATCAATCAGTGACACTGTGGAGAGAACCAGTCTTGTGCAAGTGGATTGTAAATACCCTCTGTTATTGTGAGACTGTGACTCCACTCCAAAGATCAGTTTCATGACCCTTCTCACCCTCCTCTCTGTGGGTCACTGAGTCTTAGAAGCAGTGGTTTGAATGTTCGACTTAGGGCTGAGCACTGGAACATTTCTTATCCTCAGCTCTTCAAGCAGCCATCTGCGTAGGCATTCACTGCTGTGCATTGCAAAGACAAGTGTCTGGATTAAGGATGAGAGTGCTGTTTTCTACAGGTATAACCATAATATTTAGAATACATCCTCATGCTGTATTAATTTAGCTAAACAGGTAATAGTAAGTTAGCTGTTAGGATATAAGAGCTTTTTAGCCATAGGCTTTTAGTCTCGTTTATAGTACTTGGCTTTCATGCCTTCTTGTGGAGTGGACCTCAAAACCAATGACAGAGTACTTGGTTACCTTCAGAACAGTGATGCCATGATTGCACTAGTGGATTCATCTTGGCTAGCAGGTACTGTAGTTCTCAGTTGAGTATGACCACTGATGCCTTACTTTCCTGTCAGTCTGTAGCACATAGCTTTGGCAACGCTGCTTTGAGTTTACATCGAGTCATAGATGTGCACCTGCCCAGAAACTATCTAAGATCTGCAGATAAAAGACACAGACACATTAGCTCATTTTTAAGATGCCTTACTGGTTTAATGACTGGGTTCTTCTAAGCTTCCTGTAGATAACAAACCCTTAGCTTTATTCCTTGCTCAACATCTCTAAATCTTCCTGGTTACCTTCTGCGAAGCCCATAGGTCTTGCTGTCCAAAATACTTTTGGGCTGCCCTTCTGTGCCTATATTTTGGAAAATCTCCTCTGAAGTTCCAAGTCTGTTTCATCTGTCTCTCTCCCTCAAGTATCTTGATTCTCCTCTTCCTCTCATCTACCCTTCAGGAACCTGAAAGTCCCTCCACTTTCTGCCTAAATATTGACCACTGGCATCTTTATTGATGATCAAGAACCAACTGGGAATAGGGACCCTCAGCATCAGTACTCACAGAAATCCAAGAGAAACATATTGATCCTCTATATCAGTCCATATTGCAGCTTCCAGCACCAAGAAAGGTGGCTCAGTTACAGCTTCAAAATGAATAATGAAATTTTAAAAACATTCAACATCATTCACAGTAAGAGATATGTCAACCTACTTTGAGACTCTATCTTGCCCCCATGAAATTTCTGTAACAATATAAATCAAACAACAAATACTAACAAAAGTGTTTGGGAAAGACGAAGTTACTCTTTTTTTGTTTGGAGCATTATGTGGGGTATCCACTATGGGATCATTGTTGTGAATCCTCAAATGCCTAAAAATAAAACTACCACATGATACAGCTATACTTCTTCTGGGTGTTTGCCCAAAGGAACTTTATTTCCTGCTGAAGAGATATTGTCACTCATGTTCATGGCTGCCTAGTGACAGAAGCTAGGAAATGGCATCAACTTAGATGGCTGTCCACTGAAGAACAATAGTGAAAATGTGGTACTCGTTTAACTTCGGTTATGTAGAGAAATAAAATAAGGAAATTCACAGGTAAATGGACAGACATGGGAAAATTATACCCTATGAGGTAATCCAGGCCAAGAAAGACACATGCTATTCACATCTCTCATGTGAATTCTAGCTCCTACTCTAGGTTTGTGGTTTTCAACATTCTTTTATTTTGGCTTATAATCTGAATTTAGAAGATTGTTATTGTATTCCCTTCCAATTTGAAACTTGATGGATAAACTTCTCTACATCTGAGGTTTTTCCACTTTTGTATATTGTCAAGGATCAGTCAGAATAACCAATAATAACATTTTCCATTATGACAGGTGATTTTTATATTTTATCTTTTGCAAATTCCAAGTGATGAGATCCAAACTGAGATGAGAAGGAATTAACCTCGAGGTCACTCTGATGAAAATCAGAATATTCTACTTAGAGACAGATGGCCCAAGTGTCTTATTTATTTTGATTCTAACAATCTCTGAATATTCTCTTTTATAGTAAATGAATGGAGCCCAGGTGGAGCTAACTGCTCATATTGATTAAAAACATGTGGCTTTTATCTGAAACTGTCATACCGTGAGGATAAAAGGTGACTATTGCCCATCATAAAATACCTCCAGGGATGTTTTATCAAGACATGGGAATGCCTGGAGTTTTAACCTTTGCACAGATAAAATTTACATACAAATTCTCCACGGACCTTCTAGAAAGATCTCTCAGTTGTCAGAATTATACCAGAGAGGGCTTTGTTCTCCAATGCCCAATACAACAATTGTAATATAACTGTGTACTTGAGGACAAAGGATGGCAGCAGTCACACTCCAAGAATGGCATCAACAAAACTCAGTAAGAATACCAGACATAGTGCTGCCTTAGAAGGGATTGTGCCCCCCTTGTTTTCTTTAAGTTAGTTCTATATGTAACTATCATGCCTATTTTCAAAAAATATGCACCCATATTTTCACATTAGGAGCTCAACATATTTCATACACTATGCAAAGCCTTTGAATAACCATCAAACGGTGAGAAATAGGGTTTTTTGGTGTGTTTTTTTTTTTTTTTTTTTTTTAAGCTGAAGAAAGAAAAAGGATTCTAAAGGTCAGTACAAAGAGCAGCCCAATAACAGCAGCTGGAACGATGTGTTCCGCACTGGGGACTTTCAAAGTGTTGCATCTGATATTTGGATGATGTAGTAATAGTTTGTGGCATTTGTTGTCTCTCTGATGTTTGCACTCTGTACAAAGTGCGGAATCTGTCAAAGGAAATTAAAACTAGCTCTGTGTTGCGAAGGGATTTAATTACTTAGTGTTTGAAGCCAAATCCATGAATATAGAATGCAAGCACATTTAGGGATAGCTCAGTTTATTTAAAATAAAAATATTTAGCTATGATCTATCAGAATAGTCTATATAATATATAGTAGGCTTTGTTAACTACTCATTTGGGGATTAAAAATAATCCCAAGTAATCCAAGCTTCACATCCATTTTCCAGGAAAGAATTCTCCTTTTGGCATTGTTTGAAGAAGTTTCATGTGTCTTTTCGATTGAACGCTCTTGTGTTATGTATTTACTGCAGAAATTATTAAGAAAGCCAGAGAAGGTCAGACACTGATTTCCCAAGACAGGATTATGATTACTACTATATCGGAAATATTTTATTTCCTTTCATGTGAGCACAAATTATAATTATGAACATCTGAATAAAGATATTATATATATATATATATATATATATATATATATATATTATATAGCACAGAGGAAAATAGATGATGTGTAATAGCAAATATGAGGTAATAGTACTCACAGGTCAAGCTTGAAAAGCAAAAATGTGGCTGAAGTACACACACACACACACACAGAGAGAGAGAGAGAGAGAGAGAGAGAGAGAGAGAGAGAGAGAGAGAGACAGAGACAGAGACAGAGACAGAGACAGAGAGACAAAAAGAGAGAGGGAGACACTGACCGACTGAGGAAGAATCACACACTAAGCTAGAGTGAAGCTTTAGCCCCAGACACAGATGAACCAGCTGTTGTTTGTGAAGGTACCATTTCTGTTTAGGATTGAGATGGGACAGGAGGAATACAGAGGGAGTTATAGATGAGAGATTCATGAGCACTGACTTCCTTCTACCCTCTCAGCCTCCCTGTGCCTCCTTTTTTCATCTATACCAGACAGTCCTGTAAGCTGCAATTCTTGCCTATTCTCCTCAAGACATCTGGCATGTGGGAATTCAATCCAAACTGAAAAGCGATATCTGACACAAAGATTTCCTAATTCCTATATCTATGGTCCACATCACCTAAACTCTTATAAAGTATGTAAGTTACTTAGTCATACACTAAATCTATAATATAAAACACTTTTATGTTCATATACTAGTCCATACTATTTTTGCCAAAAGCTTTTTAAGTCAGTTATTCTAATTTCAGATATTGCAAAATTGCCCTAGATATGTCAATAAGCTGCTGAAAGTGATATGCCTAGGAAAAATGGATTTCAATTACAATCAACATCTATATTTTTTATTTTATTTTTTTGTGTAGAATTATATATCTTTTAAAGCTTTATTTATCTTAATTTTATGTGTATTAGAGTTTCCCTGAATGTATGTGTGCACATTATTTACTTGCTCAGTGACTGTGGAAGTTGGAAGAGAGACTTGGGTTTCCTGAATCCAGAGTTACAGATGGTTATGAGCTACCATGTCGGTGCTTGCAACTGAATCCAAGTCATCTGCATAAGATATTAACTTATCTCTCCAGTCCCTCCCTGGATTATCATATATGTATCAGATTTCTATGAAATCTGATTATGGAATAGATTCATTAGTTTTTAAGCAAAAGAACATTTTCCAAATCAAATTAAGCACTTATAAAGGCACTTTCTTATAGCATGAAGTTATACCACAGAGCTTAAGAGGAAGGAGATCAATGGTAACTTCTCAAGTAATGATGGAAAAACTTAGTCAAACATGAAGAGGATTGGGATCCCTTTCACTGGCATGGTCTCCTACAGGGATAGAAGGAATAGAGTGGTCTCTGCACTCCTTCTCTACCTGCCACATATAGTCTGAGTAGAAGTGGACTGGCCCCATTCACCCACACATCTTGATCTCAGTTCTCTTACCTGAGCAGTGCCTGACCTTTTCTGGCCACATCACCACATCTGCACTGCATATGTAGCTCAAGAGAATTCAATGAAAAATAATACCTGTAACTTCTTTTGGTGGGGAAGCTGGAGGTATGCTTCTTTTCTTGAAAAAACAAAAAGTAAAGTTTGGAGTGCTTGCCACTCTTTCATGAGAAAACTTGATCTGGGTCAAAGCCAATAAATGTATTGAAGAAAACTCTGAGAAGCAAAGCCCAGGGTGCACTGGACCCAAGTGTCTCATGGTGGGGTAAACTTCATGATCACTCTGGAATACTTACTAGTGTTCTTTCTAAGAATTATCATCCCATTGGCCAAAGTCTTTGTCCTGCAAACAGCCTTGGCCATAGATGACTCGGTTAATGAGAATACACGTGATCTCTTAGATGAAGGTTTAAATACTGTGTGTAGCTCCATTTCCACTGGTGCACTATATTATACCTTGGCCAGGAGCTCTGATCTCTCAGACTGAGTCTCAGAATGGAGAAGGCATATGGAGAGGTAATGGCTCTTCTGACATGTAACAAAAGTGACATAGAACTACTTGCCATCCCAGTTGTGGATTTCATTCTAGAGCACACTGTCGTAAAATCTAGCTGATACCAAGCCCTTAAAAGCTCCCCATTTAACAATCCAACAAATGTTATCAGTTGTATTTTCTACTCAAAATATATTTTTAAAAAAATCCATCATCAATTGAACATTTTGATAACCCCTTTTGGTATGAGAAAATACTTTTAATTTTCAAACCTCATATAAATACATTACAATATAATCTAATGTTTGCACTGCCAGATATTGACTTAGGGTTAAGTAATACTGAATGGAACTCTTCATTTTCTGACTGTTTCTTTGGACAAGCAGATAAGGCAGAAAACCATTGCCAGTTTCTGCAATGTTCCTGATGAATACAAGCAATGTGAATTTAATGCAGAGCATAGAACTTTATCACTGTGCCATCAAGAACATTTTCCCCCATGTAAAATATGTTCTCTCTCATTACCACATAGAATCAAAGCTAAGGCACATAAGGGGAGCTCTTTGAAGTTTATTTCAAAGCATTTTAGAAAATTAATTACTGTAATATGCTGAAAAAATGTTTAAGTGTTATTATTTCTCTTCCATGCATGGAAACCTGGACACTTTTAGTATCTTTCTTCAGACCACACAGTACGTCTTTCTCAGAACTTCATTGACCTATGTATTTTCAGTGTGATTTGAAATCTCTTTAAACACGTTTTTAATATGAACCCTCTGCCAGCAGTAAACAACAGAACTGCTTTTTTATCATTTGCTGCATTTACATTTTGCTTTGAGCCTACCCTTAAGGTCAGCAAGATAAAATCAAGTTATTTTAAGCACTTCCAAGGAGCCACTGTCTCTTCTACAAGTATTCTGGCCAATCCTCCTCAGCATCTACTGACTTGCCCTCACTGAGGCAGACAACAAGACCTAGAAAAGCAAAAATACACAAAGAATAAAACATCTCATCATAATAATAGAAACCCAACTAGTACAATCACCCCAATGCCTGTCATCATTGCCTAACATTTTACATTATGAATGATAGCATAGTTATATGACCCAATTGATCTACTAGACTGTATGACTAGTGGAGGGTTAATACTTTTTTAAAAGTTAATTTAATAGAATGCAATGAACTCCTGCCACTTAGGCAGGAACTTCTCAAATGCCAGGGTTATTAAAATAAATCTGTACCCCTTTACAACAAGCACTGAGCTTACCTTTTAAACTCTGTAATTTCTTCTAAGTCACAACAATATAAATCTAGAGCTACAGACCATTCTGCCTCAACCCCATTTCCCAATATTAATGATACTTTTTCCTAAGTATATTGTATTATCTTTTTAAAAAATCATCTACATGATTGCATCTAATTGTTAATTTGCTTAGTCACTTTATGCTTTTTTTCTACATCAGGGACATCAGCTATCCAACTTTATTCTGCAGAAAAAAATACCTCCTTTTCAAACTATTACAAACACCATGGTTGGCTTTTAAACATGCTCTGGTTTCAAACTAAACATTTCAAACTACCAAAATGCTTATAAAAAACAGTAAAAATAAGATTATATTTTCAAAATTAACATAATTCATTTTTTTTAGCATTAGTTAGTATTTTATTCTTTTTCCCCCCTTAGATATTTTATTTACATTTCAAACATTATCCCCTTTCGTGGTTTCCCCTCCAAAACCCCCTATCCTCTATCCGTCCCCCTGCTCATCCATCCACCCACTCCCACTTCCTGGACAGGGCATTCTCCTACACTTGGGCATAGAACCTTCACAGGACCAAGGGCCTCGACTCCCTTGACTAACTAACAAGGCAATCCTCTACTACATATGCAGCTGGAACCATGAGTCCCACCATGTGTACTCTTTGACTGGTGGTTTAGTCTCTGGAAGCTCTAGGGGTACTAGTTAGTTCATATTGTTGTTTCTCCTATGGGGCTGCAAACCCCTTCAGCTCCTTGGGTCTTTTCTCTAGCTCCTCCATTGGGGACCCTGTGCCCAATCAAATGATTTGCAGCGAGCATTTACCTCTGTATTTGTCAGTCACTGGTAGAGCCTCTCCGGGAGACAGTTATAACAGGCTTCTGTCAGCAAGCACTTGTTGGCATCCTCAATAAGGTCTGGGTTTCGTGACTGTATATGGGATAGATCCCCAGTTAGGGAAGTCTCTGGTTGGTCATTCTTTTAGTCTCTGCTCCACACTTTGTCTCTGTAACTCCTTCCATGGGTATTTTGCTCCCCTTCTTAAGAAAGACCAAAGTATTCACACTTTGATCTTCCTTTTTCTTGAGTTTCATGTTGTTTGTGAATAGTATCTTGGGTATTCCGAACTTCTGGGCTAATATTCACTTATCAGTGAGTGTATATCATATGTGTTCATTTGAGATTGGGTTTCCTCACTCAGGGTGATATTTTTTAGTTCCATCCATTTGCCTAAGAATTTCATAAGTTCATTGTTTTTAATAACGGAGTAGTACTCCAGTGTGTAAATGTATCATATTTTTTGTATCCATTTTTCTGTTGAAGGACATCTGGGTTCTTTCCAGTTCCTGGCTATTATAAATGAGACTGCTATGAACATAGTGGAGTATGTGTCCTTATTACATGTTGGAGCATCTTCTGAGTATACACCTAGGTGGGTCCTCAGGTAGTACTATGTCCAATTTTCTGAGGAACTGCTAAACTGATTTCCTGAGGGGCTGTACCAGCTTGCAATCCCACCAGCAATGGAGGAGAGTTTCTCTTTCTCCACAACTTCACCAGCATTTGCTATCACTTGAGTTTTTGATCTTAGCCATTCTGACTGATGTGAGGTGGAATCTCAGGATTGTTTTGATTTGCATTTCCCTGATGACTAAGGATGTTGAAAATTTCTTTAGGTGCCTTTCAGCCACTTGATATTCCTCAGTTAAGAATTCTTTGTTTAGCTCCATACCCCATTTTAATAGGGTTATTTGGTTCTCTGGAGTCTAACTTCTTGAGTTCTTTGTATACATTGGATATTAGCACTCTATCAGATATAGGATTGTTAAAGGTCTTTTCCCAATCTGTTGGTTGCTGTTTTGTCCTATTGACAGTGTCCTTGGCCTTACAGAAGCTTTGCAATTTTTTGAGGTTGCATTTGTCAATACTTGATCTTAGAGTATAAATTATTGGTGTTCTGTTCAGGAAATGTTCCCCTTGGTCCATGTGCTTAAGGCTCTTCCCCACTTTCCTTTCTATTAATTTTAGTGTATCTGGTTTAATGTAGAGGTCCTTGATCCACTTGGACTTGAGCTTTGTACAAGGAGACAAGAATGGATTTGTATTCTTCTACATGCTAACCATGTGAACCAACACCATTTGTTGAAAATGATGTTTCACACTGTTTTTACAATGGATGGTGGATGGTCTTAGTTTCTTTATCAAAGATCAAGTGACCATAGGTGTGTGGATTCATTTCTGAGTCTTTAGTTCTATTCCATTGATCTACCTGCCTCTCACTGTACCAATACAATGCAGTTTCTGTCACAATTGCTCTGTAGTACAACTTGATGGTGATTCTACCAGAAGTTCTTTTATTGTTGAGAACAGTTTTCACTATCCTAGGTTTTTTGTTATTCCAGATGAATTCGCAAATTGTTCTTTCTAACTCTGTGAAGAATTGAGTTTGAATTTTGATGTGGATTGCATTGAATCTGTAGATTGCTTTTGACAGGATGGCCATTTTTACTATATTAATTCTGCCAATTCATGAGCATGGGAGATCTTTCCATTTTCTGAGATCTTAGATTTCTTTCTTTGGAGACTTGAAGTTTCTGTCATACAGATCTTTCCCTTGCTTAGTTAGAGTCACACCAAGGTATTTTATGTTATTTGTGACTATTGTGAAGGGTGTTGTTTCCCTAATTTCTTTCTCAACCTGTTTATCCTTTGTGTAGAGGAAGGCCACTGATTTGTTTGAGTTAATTTTATATCCAGCTACTTTGCTGAAGTTGTTTTTCAGGTTTGGGAGTTCTCTGGTAGGATTTTTGGGGTCACTTAAGTACACTATCATATCATCTGCAAATAGTGATATTTTAACTTCTTCCTTTCCAATTTGTATCCCTTTGATCTCCTTTTGTTGTCTAATTGCTCTGGCTAGGACAATGGTGTTAAATATTGTCAAATGCTTTCTCAGCATCTAATGAAATGATCATGTGGCTTTTTTTTCTTTGAGTTTGTTTAGATAATGGATTATGTTGATGGATTTCCATATATTGAGCCATCCCTCCATCCCTGGGATGAAGCCTACTTGATCATGTTGGATTATCATTTTGATATGTTCTTGGATTCGGTTTGCAAGAATTTTATTGAGTATTTTTGCATTGATATTCATAAGGGAAATTGGTCTGAAGTTCTCTTTCTTTGTTGGGTCTTTGTGAGGTTTAGGTTTCAGAGTAATTGTAGGTTCATAGAATGAATTGGGTAGAGTTCTTTTTGTTTCTATTTTGTGAAATAGTTTTAGGAGTAATGGTATTAGGTCTTCTTTGAAGGTTTTATAGAACTCTTCACTAAACCTATCTGATACTGGGTTGTTTTTTTTTCTTTTTGGTTGGAAGACTATTAATGACTGTCTATTTCTTTGGTGGATATGGGACTGTTTAGATCATTTATCTGATCCTGATTTAACTTTGGTATCTGATATCTGTCTAGAAAATTTTCCTTTTCATCCAGGTTTTCCAGTTTTGTTGAGTATAGGCTTTTGTAGTAGGATCTGGTTATTTTTTGGATTTCCTCGGTGTCTGTTATGTCTCCCTTTTCACTTCTAATTTTGAAATTAAGATACTGTCTCTGTGCCCTCTAATTAATCTGGCTAAGGGTTTATCTATTTGGTTGATTTTCTCAAAGAAACAGCTCCTGGTTTGGTTGATTCTTTGTATAGTTATTTTTGTTTCCACTTGGTTTATTTCAGCCCTGAGTTTGATTGTTTCTTGCCATCTACTCCTCTTGGGTATATTTGCTTCTTTTTGTTCTAGACCTGTCAGATGTGCCATCATCCTGCTAGTGTATGCTCTCTCTAGCTTCTTTTTGGAGGCACTCAGAGCTATGAGTTTTCCTCTTAGGACTGCTTTCATTGTGTCCCACAAGTTTGGGTATGTTGTGGCTTCATTTTCATTAAACTCTAAAAAGTCTTTTATTTCTTTCTTTATTTCTTCCTTTACTAAGTTGTCATTGCATAGAGTGTTGTTCAGCTTCCACGTGTATGTGGGCTTTGTATTGTTTATGTTGTTATTGAAGACCAGCCTTAGTCTGTGGCGATCTGATAGATTGCATGGGAGTGTTTCAATCTTCTTGTATCCATTGAGGTCTATTTGGTGTCCGATTATATGCTCAATTTTGGAGAAGGTACCATAGGTGCAGAGGAGAATGTATATTCTTTTGTTTTAGGATAAAATGTTCTATAGATATCTGTTAAATCTATTTGGTTCATAACTTCTGTAGTCTCCCTGTGTCTCTGTTATTTTCTGTTTCCATGATCTGTCTATTTATGAGAGTGGGGTGTTGAAATCTCCCACTATTATTGTGTGTGGTGCAATGTGTGCTTTGAGCTTTAGTAAAGTTTCTTTTATGAATGTGGATGCCTTTTTATTTGGAGCATAGATGTTCAGAATTGAGAGTTCATCTTGGTAGAATTTACCTTTGATGAGCATGAAGTGTCCCTTTTTATCTTTTTTGATCACTTTAGGTTGAAAGTCGATTTTATTTGATATTAGAATGGCTACTCCAGTTTGTTTCTTGGGACCATTTGCTTTGAAAATTGTTTTCTATCATTTTATTCTGAGGTAGTGTCTGACTTTGTCACTGAGGTATGCACCTTTGTCACCTGTATGCAGCAAAATGTTGAGTCCTGATTATATAACCAGTCTGTTAGTCTGTACGAAAGTACTCCTGCGAAGAACAGGTCTTTCCTGGGGGAACCTGTGTACAGCCGCTATCCACAGTTCACTTTCTAATATTAAAATTCACTCCAATCTAACCAAAAAAGAACATATAACTCTGAACTAAACAATGTTCCCCTTTTAATTCTCAGGCATGAGTGGATTTTTAATAAATTCATATTTATAAAATATTATTAGATATTTCAAGTAAATAGTGACCATAATCTTCCCAGTAAATGACACCTGTATTTCTCATTTTATTATAAGAAATTGTCACTTAAGTATAATATATCTAATGTATAAATTGGCAGAGCGATTGATCTAACACAAGCTCTTGTATATAATATTTTAAAATTTTGCTTATCTATCTCAAAACATTTATATCATTTTAATTTAAAAATTTAATAAGCTAAAGTGTCAAAAGTATATAAGAATGTATAATTTTAACATACTAAAGCAGGGAAAAGTTAAAATTCTACTTACTTAATTCAAGGAAAATAGAACTGATTTCAATCTTTATAACTTCTTGAAGGGAAACCTTTACAGTTTCTCAATCTCATTAATTCTAGGAAACATCCCATGTAAAAATATCATATCTTGCTTTAGTTTCCCCATTTTGCTCATTTTGTACCAGACTATGTAAATTCTACCAGCATCATTATCAAAACCCAGAGGTGTACTAAAGTACTAGAGTCAGAGAAACTGCACATTTATATATAAAACAGAAGTTAAAATTTTCAGAAGGCTCCACCTAAGAGGCCCCAGTGTAGCATACAGCACAGCAGAATAACATGTTGCTCTTTTCTGATATGGACATCTGTTAAACTAAACTGGAGGCAGTAACAGATAAAAAATTATGTGTTGCTACATCATTATTTTGCAATTTTCATGATTTTTCTAAAAATCATGATAGTCAATTACTATCCTTTTGTTCTTTTAAACATACTCCGGTTTCATATTATGACAATGACTCCAGCTAACTATAAACTCATGTCTTGTAAATGTCACTTAGATATTATATAATTCTCTCTTTACTTCAACTAGCTCATGCATGATTTAATAACTTTTAAATAAAGAAGCCAGAATCGTATACCAGCTTTTAGGAAAAGAGTCAAGGTGTTCACTACCCCACTGCTTTATCAATACATGCTTGGAGAATTTATACCTTAATAAACTTAGATTTTGTTTCCATATTGCATGCAGTTTATGGAGCTAGGAAAGCATCAAGAAAGGTCTTTAGGACAAAGACCCAGCAGTTGTTATGGGATAATATTACTGGCCTATAAGTTGCAAATATATAATAATCTTGTGTTTATAGAAACCATCGCTCTCTAGAAGTCCATTTGTATTTGTCAAAATGTAGCAGTGGAAAGGGTAAATGTAGTTGCAGCTATAGATAGCAGGATCTGAGTTCTATTGAAATATCCATACCTCCAGAGAATGGGAATTTCTCACACATACCTTTCAGCACACTATGAGGCTCCATTGTTTATATCTGCAAACAAGTCTCATAACATGTTCTCTTGGGGAGAAAAGAATCATGATATGAAATTCAATTTAAAAATAGACTGTGAACACTGAGAAAATAAAAGAGAATTTTACCCTTGTGCGATTATGCAGGCATACACAATTTTACTGAGAGTTCTGAGTCTTCAAAGGTCCAGGTAGATATTATTTTCGTATGTATACATTTTAAATTAGCTTTCCATGATTCTCCTGGAAAGATGAATGTGGGAGATGATAACTATAGGATCCTCTATTTATCAAACATTACTTTATGGCAACTATGTGCTATGTCCTAGAGATACAAGAAAGACATCAGCACATGGTTTGTGGCTTCTGGATTCCCATAATTCATTTGAAAGAGACATATTCCATGCCAAATGTTATCTTCAAGAGTCTGTAAACATTGCTAAAAGGGATAAGAAAAGTAATGTTCTATCCAAATCTGATTACTAAGGAATTAATTTTTAAATGTTATTTTTCCTCTGCTCTGAATTTAACCTAGGAACTTAGCTATGCTAGGCATGTGTTCTTCCATTGAGATATGCTTCTTGCTAGAACTCTTTTTTTTTTATTTTGAGACTATGTTTCACAAAAACTTGCTATATAGCTCAAAATTCCCTCTAACTCATGAATCCTTTACGTCAGATTCCAAAACAGGATTTCAAGGTGTGATATCTCATTCAGGTAAGAACATAATTTGTATGCTGTTGGCTTGCTGGTTTGCCTATACGCCATAGCCCAGGGATACTAGTGGAGATAACTCCTGGCAAAGGGAACAAGATGTGGTTGTTGTACAAATATCTTGGTGTGGCTGCAGAGGTACTAAGTGCTCAGAGGCTAACGGAGGCATCAGCTCTTGAATGTGACAGTGAGAGGATAGGTAATGGAATGACCTCAACATAGTGTCAGCCGCATGCTTCAGATGAAGTTTGATGTGAGCAAAGTTGCTGTGAAAGAATAGCAGGTAGATTATAAGATAACCAGAGGAAGATATCCCTCTTTCCTTCCAATTCTTCTAACACATTTAGCAGCAGATCCAGCTAATGGCCCAATCTACAACAGAGTATTTGTTTCACTGTGTCTTAATCAGGGTTTCTATTCCTGCACAAACATCATGACTAAGAAGCAAGTTGGGAAGGAAAGGGTTTATTCAGCTTAAACTTCCACATTTCTGTTCATCATTGAAGGAAGTCAGGACTGGAACTCAAGCAGGTCAGGAAGCAAGAGCTGATAGAGAGGCCATGGAGGGATGTTACTTACTGGCTTACTTCTTCTGCCTTGCTCAGCTTGCTTTTTTTAAAAAAACCAAGACTACCAACCCAGGGATGGCATCACCCACAGTAGGCCCTCCTCTCTTGATCACTAGTTGAGAAAATGCCCCACAGCCAGATCTCATGGAGGCATTTCCTTAACTGAAGCTCCTTTCTCTGTGATAACTCCAACTTGTACCAAGTTGACACACAAAACCAGTCAGTATACATTGTTTGTTCCTTTGTTTCTGTTTATTTCCTTTTCTTTGCTTACTTGTTTGTTTGTTTCTCTGTTTCTTTCCGTCTTTTTTTCTTGTTTCTGTATGTCTGTCTTCCTTTTTTAAACTCTATTGAAATTCAGCTTTAAGTGGCATACATAACTACCTCTGTCCATAGAAGTTACAAAGTCTTATTCTTGAAGTTCCCTTCATTAACACTAGCAGACAGCTAATTTCAAAACACTTAGTGAAGGTATCAGGAGGTCCAGGAAAGTTGTAAATGACTTAATTAACACATTTCACCCTCACTCGAATTCCAAGATCAAAACACTCAGGGAAGAGAATTTGTAGATTACTCTATGGCTCAGTGAGGTGACAAAAGAATGGAATGAGAGGAGAGAATGACACAGAGGGAGACAGTTTAAATTTATAGAATATCATAGGAAATGGGGGTGGAATGCAGTCGGTAAGACACACATAAGGATGTGTGGGCCTGGGTAGGAGACTTGAACTGGGCTCCCCTGCCATACTCAACTAGAACAGTGGGGATACTGCAGGGTAAGATGAACAGAATATGAGAAGGGAATGAAGCTCTTACCCAGGGGTCTTTCTAGATAAGGCTTCAGAATCATATCATAACTAACTTAATCTTTGGGAAGGATGCTTATGTAGAGACAATATTTCGTTAGGTAAAGATATCATAGAGATGATTATTAAAGGAGTGTTGCTATCCAGCATGTAAGTGTACATGACCTCTGAGCTGAGCCTCACTCCTTTCTCAGATCTCCTTCTTAGAATCTCAAAAACAGGATTATAAAGCTAGTTTACAGTTAAACTCCTGTATTGTCATCCTTGTGACCAGGTAGTGAGGATACCTTTGATCCTCGTGACCTATGACTTTATCTTATCAACCAGTAATTCTGTTCAACGCACCTCAGCTGCCACAGTCTGTTCTCATTCCTGAAAAGAAAAGTACAGCTTCCTTAGAAATCATTTAGTCAGTGTGACTTCCCAGATGTAGACATGGCTTTTACAAGAAACTCTGTTGGAAGGCTATGCCTAACTCTTGTGTCGAACCACTGTTTCTGGAGTGGTTCTCCCCCAACCCCCGTAAGACTATCTGCCTGTCTGTCTGTCTCTGTGAGTGTGTGTCTGTCTTTCTCTGTCTCTCCCTGCTTGCATATCTATCATATCCACTCTAGAATTATTTTGCTGTTTTAGATTTAGTTTTATTTGTGTACCTGCTTTGCATCCACAGATGCATCCTGAAATTTAATCCCAGCTTCATCTGGGGGAGGGATCTGAGAGAAGGGCCTAGTGTCCACTCAGCAGCCTCCAATTGCCTCTTCTGCAGTCACAGCAGTCCTAGAAATTTTTAATTTTTATCATATTCATGACTCAGTTGTTTCTTTTTTCCAACCATAGGAAAATTACTTAATTTTCATGATCTTTATGTTTTGTTTTGTTTGTTTTTGTTTTTGGAGAGCCATGATGAAGAACTAGAGAATTTCTAAGACTCCTTCAAGTGTCAAAATTCTCACGTCCTTACAATTCTGTTCAAGGAGCTTGCAAGGTATAATCTTTGCTTCTACTCCATCTCTCTACGTCCTTCCATGAAGTATCAAATATTTCCTCTCCCTCATACAAAGAGTGGCGGCACTACTTTATAAACATTATTGCCTCACACTTTATGCATGTGTGGAAAATTAAATTCACTGTAAATAGTGATTTCATTTGTTTTTGAGTGTATGGGCATGTGTGTGTGTGTGTGTGTGTGTGTGATGGTGAACTTGCTTGCAATCCAGAGGACAGTTTATGTAAGCTGGTTTTCGCCTTTCCACCATGTGGCTCCTGAAGAGAGAAACTGGGTCCTCAGGCTCAGCGACAAGCACTTTACATGCTGAGCCATCTCGCCACCCCTGAACTAATGGCTAAGTGGAAGGTCATTGTGAGTCACTTGACTTAGTCCTAGATTCCAGAAAGGGTTTATTAAGACCAGCACTTCTTTAACAAGAGGACTGATTTTACTTGTGGTGGGTCCTAGAGTCGTAACTAAGTTCATACTGGTGATGGCAAGCCCATACATAGTTTCTAGGTAAGGACTGACAGTCCCAGAAAGACTTTATAACTATTTCGAGTATAGAGACCTGTGACAACAGTGTGACTTTTAATCTAATCTATGGTGAAAGGATATGGGTAGAAGATCGTGTTCATTCACGTGGTCAAGGTTTCCCTCAATGGTGCTTATACAATTGAACAGTAGGAAGGACAATAGGCTTCCTTGAGCTTCCTGATTGGTAATCAAACAGAGATGAATGGATTGAGTCTGAGTGGGTCATTAGGAGGTATCCTGAGCACATAGTACCTTCTCTTTGGGTAATCATCTCAGTTTTTTTCTATGTAAATTTCGGTGGCTAAAATTTGCCACAAAAAACAAAACAAAACAAGCATTATATATTAATTATTTCACATATTCATTTTTGTATGTCTATTGAACAACTTATCAAATCTAAGGGGACATTGAGAGTCCCCTGGCTGAGATCAAGTCATCAGATAAACAGGAGTCCTGAGCATCTCCAAGCTTGTGGCTGGTGTCTGACATGAACGCAGTTTGATCAGAGGCTTCTAATCCACAAAGTCTGTGCAGAAACCATGTAGTTATCATCATGATTTCATTATAGAAGCTTTCAACTTAGCGAAAAGTCTAGCAGACTACAATTGTTAAGAATGTAATGTTGTATTTGTTCAGAGAAATAAAGTGCCACTGGTTTATCACAGCATGACAGAGTTAAATGAGCATGTGACAGAAGCTGGGGCCTCTTCATGGGAGAGAATTAGCACTACTGACTTAGGGCAAGATGAAAAACTAAATAAGAGACATGGTAACTATCAATTAATTAAGGGGGAGGCTGAGAACAGTATTTGTAAAGAGGAGATCAGGTATGTTGTAATTTTTAAGAAGATGATAGATGTTAAAAAGAAAATAGTAAGTAGTCTACACCAAGATTCATCAAGATATTATAGTAAGTTCAACTCCGAGAAACATTTAGAGTATAGTTTACCAGGAAACCACTAGGCTTTTGTTGTTGTTATTTTGTTTGTTTGTCTGGAAAAAGTTGGGTTCTAGAGAAATTTCATGACAAATTTCATTGAAATCAATTCATAAATAAATTGGGGACTGTTCTGTATGTAGATAAGGAATGTTGGTAAACCTGGGAGATGTGAGGGGAATGTTTCTTATATCACAGATTATAAATTTTGATAAAAATAAATGATGCCAGACAAACCCACATGCCTTTTCATGTAGTCAGATCTTCTGTAATGTAGACAGAATGCACACTGGGTTTTATGGCACTGTTTGCTTTGGAGCAAGGAAAATCTTTTTGCAACATCACAGGGCTCATTTGCAAGTGTGTTTGAAGAGGTACTTTGTTTTTCTAGACAGAAGTATTGTACTTTACAGGGTAGGCTTTAATTTAGGAAAGAGGGCAATCCATTTGATATGATCACAATCTTGGGAAACTAGAGGCAAGAAGGTAGAGAAAAATGAATCACTCAAAGTTTTATCAGATTCGGCTAAAGTTTCAGAAGTTTGCCACATGTTCAAAATAGCACTTCCTAACAAAAGCACTTAGTGTTCAGGTGAGTCACTTATCTGGGCTCAAAGCTGTCATTCCAGGCTCCTAGTGATTATCTCCTTGTGAGATGGGAGGGTTTTCTCTAATAGAAAATGTCCCAGTGGCTTGCGATAACTGTAGCTTAGCAGTGTGTGATCTGTCTACCATATTGACAGTCACACTATGACAACACTCTTGCTCAGACAATACTTACGTAGCAGTCTTGTACCTCTGTAAAATGCCTATCATAGCCATCTCACTTCAGCCCTCAATGTAGGCACGGTCCCACCATACACCATGAGAGGAATGAATACATTGTAATAAGCTATTTTAAAAAGACATTCTTGGGACTTCCATTACAATGGTTGTTTTATTATTATTTGTTAATATCACACTGTGATAAATTTGTCATTAAACTTTATAATAATGCAAAAACAAAGTGTATAGCCACAATTTCAAACATCTATTTAGGGTCTTAGAACCCAACTGGGGGTCTTATGAAAAGGAGAGAAAGTTACTCCCTAACATTGATCTGCATTTTCTTGCTTAGTATTTTCTTTCAATATGTCTGATACAATCACATGTTTGCCCACTGATCATATGTGGGGATGAGTTCATAGGGGTGACTTTTATATATCAGTTTTACTGGGTTAAAGGTTGAAAAACAGCCAGTAAGGAATTTCCACATATAAGAATGTCTTTGGAAGAGACAAGATCCTCAACTGATGAGCTGAGTGGAGAAGATGGTCCTTGTGAAGGCTTCATCATCCACTTCACAGTGCCCAGTTAGAAACACAAAAGCAAAGGGAGGGTGAGCTTGCTATCTCTTCTGGAGAAGAGACAGGCATTTTCTCCTTCCCTTGGACATCAGTGGTTCTACTTGGACATCAGTGGTTCTGGGCTTTGGGGTAGTTTGGGGACTATGTGATCTGTTCTCATTTATTTCAAGCCTTTAGCTCTCTTGAACTTCATACTTCTTTACAGTGTCTTATGAATCTCTTGGCTTCTAGAACCATTTGTCGAAATATTTCTTCTTCTTAGCTATATGTCTATCATTGCCTATCAATTACCTATCTATCTATCTATCTATCTATCTATCTATCTATCTATCTATCTATCTATCCATCTATCGAACCATCCATCTCTCTATCATTATCATGTCATTGGTTCTTTCTAAACTCACCTCTTCATCACAGTAGAAACTAAATTTATGTATCAAAGAGATTCCAACACTCTGACTCAAAGAAAACTATAAAATAGAAGCTTTTATTTATTTATTTTTTGCATATCAGATTACCAAAGTAGACAACTGAAACTATGGTTGGTAGCTCTTCTACAAAGAGACCGATGGCCTATGTCATTGATAAAGTAATTCATCCTTGGGAATCCATGTATCTATGGTCATCACAGCAAGCATTTGTCATTTACCTCCAACATTGTCTATGAAGAAGTAAGCAAGCCAAAGCAGGAAACAGCTTTCAATCATTAGCTTTTTAACAGCTTGACTCACATAAAAACAGAATTGAAATTCCCAGAGCTATAAAGGAGGGAGGAAGTTGTTCTTTAACTACTTAAATTGGGAGATAAAAAAAAAATAGACCAGCTTTTTTTTTTTAAGCTCCTCTGAGGTAAACAGTGTACTCAAAGAGCTGAGGGAGGGACTGAGAAGCTGAGTCCTTGATGAACTGAATGTGAACTTTTGAACCTCTCTAAGCTCTTGAAGCTGATCTTCTAGTCATGCTAAAGACTCCAAGGCACAGCATGTCTTCAGTGTGTCTGCCTGCTTGTGTCTCTGCTTTTGACTTGCTTTGGTGCCTAGTGTGTATGTGTGCATCTCTTTGTCTTGCCCAACACCCCCTCTTTTTCCATTCTCCCACATTTCCTCCTTCACTTTTCAAAAAAAAAAAAA
>JADRCC010267206.1:172-11821 GCA_019843855.1 Hylomyscus alleni | reverse complement strand
AAAAAAAAAGGTTTCTGATCTGAAAATATAAAGCTACAGGGAGATTTAGAAAATTCACATTGGCGAATCTGCCTGAACAGTCATATGATTAGGAGAGTGCCCTAATTCGCAGCCTTACTGACAGAAGGGAATGAATGATTCACATGTCTAATAATCCACCTGATCAGAAGGGGTTCTGATCAATATTGACTAGTACCTTATCAGTCTCTAAACTCAAGGTTGTTTAGCCCAACATATGAGTCTGGGCAGAAATGGTATGAGCAGATGAAATGTCCCTGGAGCTTCCCAAAGAACTAGTATCTCTCATATCTAAGCAACCTTGCATGGACTAGGTCATTAAGGTGAATGAAAAAAGTACATTAGTTGCCATGGTTACATCCTACACTTATCACACCTTCATACCCTACCTATTCTCTTACCCTGAAAAAACAGTCTGCCCAAAGCCTCAATGAAAAGTGACTAGACAAGAGAGACAAATACATGCTTCTCCCTGGTGAAGAAGAAAGAAAAAAAATGTCAAAATATCTCTATGATGAGTGGTGGGATTATTTCTCTTACAAGTTCAGTCCAGGAAGAGGAGAGAAAATAATTCTTGTTTGATGAATAGATTTAAATGCAGTACATGAAGAAAAATGAAGAATTGTGGAGAAATATTCAAATTAAAGAAACAAGACAAATCTCAGAAAAATATTTCTAATAAAATGGAGTTGTATGGCTTATCATTATCATAAAGATGATTATCAATATCCATAAAATAATAAATAGCAAAATGAAAACTTCATATGAGCAGTTCCAGAGAACATCTAGAATATATTAGATATCACAATATTCAGACATACTAAATAAAAACTATGGTCTTATAGTAAAAATACTGGATCAAAAGTTCACTGGAGGAGTTCGATGGCATATGTGATGACTCAAAGAAAAGAAAACATGAACTCAAATACAGGCAACTGACAATAATTCAATTAGAGGAGCAAAGAAATACATATCAGTATAACAAAGAAATTATAGGAATATTTGCACACCTCCAAGAGTCAGAATGAAAATAAAGGAAATAAAGCATCAAAAATGTACCTAGAGAAATACTAACTGAAGATTTTCTAAAACTCCAAACAAAATATAGAACTAGGCTCAAGACTTTTAAATAAGATATACCTAAAGAAATACACAAAAGAAACCTATAGTCAGACCTCAGATTTCAAAGACAAAGTAAGAATCTTGTGATAATCAATAGAACATTACAAAAGAACTTATAGTAAAGAAGGATAAAGAATGGTAGGAGAAAGATGAACTTTTTATCTTGCTAGGGTGATGAAGTATCAACATGCAAAAGAATGAAATGATAATTTTATTTCATGTCATAAAGAAATCAGTCTAAAATAATTTGCAAATTAATGTAAGAAAAGGTACTCTAAACTTCCTAAGACGAAATCCTAAGGGATACTCTTTATGACCTTGGTGTCTTTATCAGGGTTTTACTGCTATAAACAGACACCATGACCAAGACAACTTTTATAAAGGACAACATTTCATTGGGGCTGGTTTACAGGTTCAGAGGTTCAGTCCATTATCATCAAGATAGGATCATGGCAGCATCCATGCAGACATGGGCCTGGAAGAGCAGAGAGTTCCATCTCTTGCAGCTAGGAGAATACTGGCTTCTAGGCATCTAGGATGAGGACCACACACACAGTGACTCTCCTACTTCACAAGGCCATACCTTCTAATAGTGCCACTCCCCAGGCCAAGCATATACAAATCATCTGACTATGTTTCAGTGATGGCTAGTCCCAGTTGTCAAATTAACTATACCTGGAATGAATTACAATCCAGAAATGCAAGGCATACCTAGGATCTAGATACTGAGAGTAGAAGACACAGACCTTTGATCCAGATCTTGTCATGGGACATACGTTTTTGATCATATTCTTAGGGTATAGTAGAAAACAAAAGCTTAGGCTCAGGCAAGATTCACACCTTCAATCCCAGGAGACAGAGGCAAACAGATCTCTGAGTTTGAGGCTAGTCTGAGACAGAGAAAGTTCAAAGTAAAGAAAAGCTTAGGTCTAGGCATGGTGGGACATACCTGAAATCTGTGCCATACCTTCTTCTGGAGACCTACATGAGGTCAATGTAAAAAGAAAGGGTTGGTTCTTGTTTGCCTGCTTGCACTTACCTGCCAGCACATCAGTTGGAACCTACTTCTTTAGGATTCCATCAAAAGTGTTTTCCATATATATCAAAGCAGTTGTGTGTATGGGCTCACTTTAGGTATGATTGCCTATATAATACCTGTACAAAAATAAGCCAGGTAAATTTGCATCATGGATTGGGGAGTGGTTCATGAGACCCCACCCCTAGACAAGAAGCTATTGCAACTCATGGCTACTGAGGGAGAGAGAGTCAGGTTTTTATCAGGGATCTTGTCCTAGGTACATTTCCATGATCCTGTTATTGCCCTCAGACATTTGTGCTTATGGGTAGAGTTGATTAGATTAAGTAGGTTAAAAAAAAAGAGGAAATGAAGTTGAGTGGGAGATACAGTTGATGGAGGAGTTGGAAGGGGAAGTACAGAATCTATATTCATTAAATTTTCAAAGAATAAATTTAAAATATATTTAAAAAATAATTCCTACAGAAAATTTCTCAAGAGAAAATTATTAACAATTGACTATGTTTAAAAAAGAGTTAAATAGGCAAAGTTTCACAAACAGAAATGATGAGTGGATAAAAATGTTTCTAGTTCTTAAAATCACAGCAAAACATCATCTTACACTATGCCTCCATTGCTGATAGGAGTACACACTTGTACAGTCACTTCGGAAATCAATATGGCAGTTCCTCAGAAAATTGATAATTATCTACCTTTAGAACAACTATACAGAGAAAGGACATATACCCAAAGGAAGCTCTATCATACAGCAAAGGTACTTACTCCATTATTTTCATAGAAGCCTTATTTGTAATAGCCAGAAACTGGAAACGACCTAGATGTACCTCAACCAAAGTATGAGTGAAATGTGGTACATTTTATACAATGAAGTATTACTTGACTACTAAAATCAGTAATTTGTAGGCAAGTGGATGGGATTAGAAAAGATTATTCTAATGGAAGGAATTGAGACCTAGGAAGACAAGTATGGTATGTACTCACTTATAAATGGATATTAGCCATAAAATAAAGAATAAACATACTATAATCCACAGACTCAAAGAAGCTAAGTAATAAGGAGGGCTGGTAGGGATGGGGTGCATGTGAATCTCACTAAGAAGGACAAATAAAGTAGACATTGTTGATAGACAATATGGCGGGGCACTTGACAGTTGTGGGCATGGGAACAGGGGGGATCCGTTTGAGGGAGAACAGAGTGAGAGAGTTATGGGAGAGAGAGCTGGAATAGGCAGGGCATCTCTAGTATGGGCTAGAAACCTAAGGCAATAAAAACTCCCAGGAGTCTATGAGGATGACCATAGCTAAGACTCCTAGCAATGAGGGATATGGAGCCTGAACCAGACATCTCCTGTAACCAGGAAATAATTCCAATGGAGGACTTGAGGCACCAATCCAGTCACAAAACTTTTGACCTACAATTTGTTCTGCCTATTAGATGAGCTGGGGTAAAAATGGAGCAAAAATTGAGGGAGTAGCCCACCAATGACTAGTCCAGTTTGAGACTCATGCCATGACAGGGAGCTCAACCTGACATTGCTAATGATATTCTGCTATATTTGCAGATAGTAGCCTATCATAAGTGTCATCAGAGCGGTTTTATCCTGAAACTGATGAAGACATTCAGAGATCCATAGCCAAACATAAGTTCGAGCTTGAGGAATGTGACCCTCCTACAGCTGAGGGCTGGTTCTGTCAGACCCTGCCTTGGCACAAATAGCCATACTTCTCTCCAACCTCCTGCAAATAGCCATGCCTCTCTACAAGTTCTTGTTACTCTGGAAGTCCCGCTTCCAGATACTGAAGATGAAGCTGCTGATTGGGCTATGTGGCTAACTGACTGTAGGAGGGGTTTTGCTCTATCTACCTGTTTGCTTGTAACAAGGAGAATTAATAATGATGGTGGACTGAAAGCACACCATGTGTCAGTCTCATTTTTTTAAACCCCTTTCTGCATTCCTGTACCCTTAATTTTTTCAGGCTCTGACTCCCATTCCAGAAGACCCATTCGTGCATGTGGCTACAGGTGGCTACAGAGGAATCCTGGCAGGAAGGAATAAAGGAGTCAGAGGGGTCAAAGACACCACAAGGGAACCAACAGAATTAACAAACCTGGACCCATAGGAGTTCACAATGACTCAACCACCAACCAGGGAGCATGCATGGGACTGACCTAGGCCCTCTGCATATTTGTTACAGTTGTGTATCTTAGTCTTCATATGGGACTCATAACAGTTGAAGTCAGCTGTCTCTGACTCTGTTTCCTGCTTTGGGGACCATTTCAACCCACTGAGCTGCTGATTCTTGACTCAATAAAAGAAAATGTGCCTAATATTTCTGCAACTTAGTATTCTAGGCCTGGTTGAATTCCATGGGAGACTTCATCTTTTCTGAAGAGAAATTGAAGAGGAATGGAGGGAGGGAGGGGAGTGGTGTGTGGGAGGATTGGAAGGAGAGGAGGGAGAGTAAAACTGTAGTAAGAATATAGAGATAATTAATTAATTATTAAAATAACAAAACAAGTGTTGGTGAAATGTTGGAGAAGCCACAGAATTATACACTGGTGGTGTAAATGCAAAATAATAGAGTAGCCTTGTAGAAAGGCATATGGAGATTCCTCAGAGAAAACAGATACAGAAATCCAAAGTAATAAAAATGAGGACCTCCCCCTAATAGTAACATTTCTACAGTCATTGGGTTTTCTTTACATCAGCCAAGATTTAGAAGAAATGAATTAAATACCTACTGAGAAGTAAGTTTGTTGTGTACATAGAACAAAATAATATCTAAACATCCTTTATTCTTCATGCAAACTTGGATCCTGAAAGCATTTTGTCATGTAAAATAATCTGCTCTGAGAAGAACAGACGCTGGGACTTAATAATTGTATCCCAGTACCCTATTAGTTAACTTGGAGTTAAAGAGTAGCCTGGGCTACAAATCAAAATCAAAGCCTGATTCACAGCAAGTAAACAAGAAAACAATGAACAATACAAGCAGCAAGCAAACAAAACCAAATCAAATTATTAAAAAGGTAAAGGGAGATAGAGGGCATTCTAGGGGCTGATAAAGTGCAGCCTCCCAACAGCTGAGGTCTTTAAAGCTTCTAAGAAATTGGATAAAACTTGTGTCAATGAAGGAACACACTGTGGAGATCTTCAGTGCAACATTGAATTAAGAGTCAATTCCTATGTGTTGATATACAATTAAAATTTGTTTGAGAGCATGCATTCTCATGTCATATATTATAATTACAACAAAGGAATATTACAAATGGTTACAAATGGCTCCTGCAGTTCAGAGACAAGTCTGCTCACTCCTCTTCCATGGCAGATCTCAAATAACTGAGACCTCAAAGAATGGCTCTCTTCCGTTTGACAAAGGTGAAACTCTGGCCATGGTTAAGTTCTGCAGCGTTTACTACAATACTGCCAATGTATGCAAGAACCTTTCCCTTGGCTTTCCACTCTTACTCTGAAATGACAGTGTGCATTGTAGGGCAAAGTGTCTTTTAGACTCACAAAGTGGATTTTTATAGCTCCTCTGACAAAAACTTAATTATTCATAGAGTTAGGGTAAGTAACAGAAGGACTGTAATTCTACATAATGAAGTTTCAACTTGGCAAAGTAAAAATTGAGAGTTTACAAATGCATGGAATCTAGTATTCTCTGTTTAACATTTTTGGCTTCTTTTGTTTCTTTACTTCTACATATTTGTTTGAAAATATCTATAAGAAGTATTCAACTTGGGTGAAAGTCATAATCATAAAGATCTGAATAGATTTCTTTAATTTAAAGAATAGGGCATGTATTAGCACCTTGTATTTAAATATAAATGACATCATTGATAGAAATAATGCTTATTACATGCTTTTTTTTGACATTATTTATTCTTTTGTGGAGTCTTGGAACTCACACGGTATGCCAGCCTGGCCTTAAAGTCACTGAGATCCACCTGTCTCTGCCTTTTCAGTGCTGGAATTAATTAAGAAGTGTGCATCATCATTGCACAGCATGCATTTTTTTTAATTTAATTTTTAAACAGAGAGAGGACTCAGAAAGCTTGGAATGCTTTCCTCTAGTTGCACTATTACAAGTGCTCTCAGGTTCTATATTCCAATCTCACTTCAGAAGGACAGCTTGTTGCTAGACAGTCTCGTGTTTCATTTTAGTTTTCTTTACCCAGGAATATCTTCAGTGTTCTAATCACTCTCATCTCCTCCCTCCTCTCTTACCCATCTTTTATTTTCAGTGATCAAAAATGTGTCTAATCATGAGCCTCTGGGTTTTTTTTTTTGTATGTGTTGACAAGCATGTGCCTCTTTCAAGATCTTCAGAATTCAGACACTGGACTTGTATAGTTACAGAAAAGAAATTTACTGGCAAACTGTACCTGGGTATCTTGAATGCTCAATGGTTCCAAGTATTGAATAACTGACATTTAGATTTAATGGTTAGCTTTTGTTCAGCTCATTGTGCAAAAGAACCAATGGGTAGAGATTCTGGGAAGGTTGTGAAGAGTCAGATGGGTCCTCTAAGAGTGGCTCATGTAGGAAAAATATAACAGGGAGCAAAATCCATGTCTGAGTGAAACACTAACTCATTTCCTACTTGTAAGAGCTCAAGTTCATCTTGAGGCCAGGGAAAGAAGCCAAGCTGACTATCCACCTCAAAATCAAGTTTCAAACAGCTAACAATGTAAAACATTGGTGTTTGTTTAAATTTTGTTGTTATTACTTAATTTTTTGATGTTGTTTTTAGTTTTTGTTATTTTCGAAACCAGGTTTCTCTGTGTAGCCTTGGGTGCCCTGGAACTCACTCTGTAGACCAAGCTGGCGTCGAACTCAGAAATCTGCCTGCCTCTGCCTCCCAAGTGCTGGGATTAAAGGTGTGCGCCACCACCACCCAATGTTACTTCATTTTTTAAAAGGCTTAAGGTTTTTCTTTCCCCTAGGTAACATCATTATTAATTAACAGTTTCCCCCTTCCATCATTATATAGCAAATATATTCTTTGTTTTAGAAATATAGAAAATACCCCAAAAGTAAAATATAAAAATAAAAAACCATAACCTATCCTTTTACTTGATGAAATCCACTCCCTTTCTTTTTCTTTTTTGGTTATATATTTACATTTCAAATGTTATTCCCCCCTCCCAGTTTTCCCTTTGCAACCTATTCTATCCCCCAACCCCCTGCTTCTATGAGGGTATTCTCCCACCCATACAGTCACTCCCATATCATTCCCCTATGGTGGGGCATCAAGCCTTCACAGGACCAAGGGCCTCCCCTCCCATCGATTCCAGATAAGGCAATCATCTACTACATATGCAGCAGAAACTATGGTTTCCTTCAAGAATATTCTTTGATTGTTGTTTTAGTCCTTAGGAACTCCAGAGGTCTGGTTGGTTGATAATGTTGTTCTTCCTATGGGGTTGCAAACCCGCTCAGCTCCTTCAGTCCTTCCCCTAACTCCTCCATTGGGGTCCCCATGCTCAGTTGGCTTTGAACACCCACATCTGTACTGATAAGGCTCTGGCAGAGCCTCTCAGGAGACAACTATACCAGGTTCCTGTCACCAAGCTCTTCTTGCCATCAGCAATAGTGTCTGGGTTTGGTGTCTGCAGATAGGATGGATGCTTAGGTGGCACAGTCTTTAGATGGCCTTTCATTCAGTCTCTGCTCCAGCCTCTGTCCCTGTACTTCTTTTAGACAGGAGCAATTCTGGGTTAATATTTTTAAGATGGGTGGGTGGCCCCATCCCTCAACCTGGGGCTGTGCCTAATCTCTGGATATGGTATCTACAGATTTTCTCTCCCCTTTGTTAGGTATTTTAGCTAACGCCATCCCTATTGTATCCTGAGAGCCTCTTGCTTTCCTGGCATCTGCCACTTTCTAGTGGTTACCCCCAGAAACCCACTCTTAAAACTAGTACTTGATGTTCACTTGGACTTACTTCTTGTTATGATATGGATATAATACATCTCCACCCCCACTCCCAAGACCACCAAGAACATTTTTACACACATACACACACAACACCCCTCTCATCCTTAGTTACTAAGAAAGGAATAGGTTCATCTAGGAGGCACTATCACTATGTACCTTCCCATAAGACACAAAGTGATGTGGAACTGAAACTTGTGAAATTACAAACCTGCATTAGCCTTTCTGTCTTTAAATGAGTTATCTCAGATATTTTGTAACAGTGCCAAGAGACTGATTAATGAGGAAGGAAACCCCACAGAACCAATGAAGAGTTGCTGGTGTATTGAGCAGTGAATATTAAAAGGACTAAAATCAATGAAGATTGCTTAAAGCAGAAAGAATATGCTTGCTTATCCCACTTTCTGCAATGTCACCAAATTAACTCAGTTCAATCAAAAGGAAGTAGAAACTGATGTTAAAGATGTAAGAGTTATAAAACATTGCAATGTTTCTTATGAAGGGTATAAGAAAGGCAGCTCTAAGTTGAGAGAAACACAGAGTCTATGCACTCATGTGTTTTTTTAAGCCACAACAAGCAGCAACAATTATTAAAGAGTTTATAACTAAGATGGTACAACAGCCACTAAAAACAATATGTCTAGTGTACCTTAAGCATATTAAATTTTGCTCATGGAGACTTCAAATGCTTATTAATTTATATGTACTAAATTATGCTTAAAGGATCTTGGTTCTGTGTAAGGGAAAACATTTGTATTAATACTCTAGAGAACTCCCTTTTGAATCCCTTGTATTCAAAGCCACGAACCCATATTCACTCTTGATAACTTTCTTTGAATTTCTTTATAATATCTAGCATTATTGAATTTACTCAATTTTTGCCATCTTTCTATTAATAGAGTTAAATAGAATAGAATAATTTTCTGTTATTACTATGTATTTACTATGTTATCACTATCTTTCCATTAATATAGTTAAATAGAATTGAATAATTTTTATGTTACTTCAATATTTGTATATATTGAACTTCAAATATTGTCTATTAAACTGAAGGTGTCTGATAAATTCTCATGTGGTCTTATAGAATATCTGCTGCAGACTGGACATGAAGAGATCTTGTTTAAGATTATATGAGAATTGAAAAGTAGTAACAAGCTTTATCACGAATGGTAAAGCTTTTTTCCCTCCTGTATTTATACAGAAATCTCTTTCATATAGCCATTAAAAAAATGTGTCATTTAGGATGACAACTTTTGATTTTTTCCCTTTATTTCCTTTTAATTCAGAGATAGATAGATAGATAGATAGATAGATAGATAGATAGATAGATAGATCAAGAATCAACTATAAATTAAACAAAATTAAAGTGAGAGACCATGTTGCCATTTTTCATATAACAAAAAGAAAAGCACATACTAAGGTAGGACAGGGTCTTCATTGTTTCTCCTGACAAAACTCCAAGCAAGATAGCACAGATACATTCTTTTTACCACAAGAGAAAAAAAATCAAGTAGGACCTTATACACAAACATCAGTACCAGGCCAATGAAAATAAGTTGACGTCCATGTTTGATCTCTTCAAGTCAATACTATTGACAGAGTCACTGGTATTCTGTTAGTGGAGTGTCCACTGTTAATAGGAAAATCAAAACTATTCAAATTAGGTGAAATATAATAATTGTAGTATAGGTTGTCTGATAAACCTATGACTTCATAGCTCTTAAGCAAGCATCAGGCAGAAAGCAGTAACTTAGCCTTTATTCACTAGGAACTACACACCAAAGCTGGCATGGGGCTCTACCTTGGAGCTCTAGAGGGAGAACTGGGACTAGGAAGATATCAAAGCCCTTAGGCCCTCACCAAAAGATACAGATGGTTCCTTTGAATTAGCCCCAGATCATTAAGAAACCTATATAAAAGTAAGATTAATTCTAGTTTACCTGTGATTGCACATGACTGTAAATGTCCTGTCAGCTGGGAGGCTAGTGGTTGCTCAACTTAGTACGACTTCTGGTAACTGAGAGATCGTCCCAAGTATCACGTCTCCAAATGTAAGCAGTGTCCATACACCCAGGCAAGTGCTTACAGAAACACTCTTTGGTCCAAATCAAACAGATATCTGAGATACAACAGGATAGGTCACTGTGTTACTTTCCAACAATGGCAGTAGTAGCCTCCACCTGGCCAGGCTCATCTTGAGCTTAGATATGTCCTTGTGACTGAGAATCAAGCATGGTTCTACCTAGTATGAACTATTTTTACCAAGGGATGTCTCACCAAGCAGAATAGCAGGAGTGTGGGGAGGGCATGCAAGTTTAATCTGGGTTTTGCAATGGAGCTAAGTGTTCAAGCTGGGGACACTTAAATTTAGTCAACTCTTGAATCCAAGAATCTATATATCCATAATATATCCATGGATATAGTTAGAAGTAGAGTCTTTGAAATAGCCTGGTGCCAGGTAGAGAGACAAAGGAAGTCATCAATAGCAAAAAAAAAAAAAAAAAAAAAAAAGATTATAAGGGTCAAAAAGAGTTCAATGGAACCACTGGGACAGTACAGAAAGATCAACTATCAGTGTTGTTGGGATTCACAATAGCTTTGAGGTTAAAAATGGGGGGGGGGGTGGCCAGGCAATGGTGGCACATGTCTTTAATCCCAGCACTTGGGAGGCAGAGGCAGGTGGATTTCTGAGTTCGAGGCCAGTCTGGTCTACAGGTGAATTCCAGGACAGCCAGGGCTACACACAGAAACTATATATTGAAAATCAAAAAAAAAAAAAAAAAAAAAAATAGGGGAGGGTCCTTTGAAGTTCTAAAATGCAGAGGAAGATGCATTTGTCTACAACATAATCTTATTCAAGTTCTCAAATCTGAGATGTAAGGGGAGGAATTCAAGATTTTCAAAAAGAAAGAAACAATTTAATTTAACTTAGATGAGACTTCTCATAAGAAGCTATACAAGACAGAAACCAGGGACCTGACAATTTTGCCACTGTGAAGGAAAAGCTGTCAAAATTATTCCAAACCTAGAAAAAACTGTCATTTAAAAGCGAAATGATAAAACATTGCCAGATAAACTGAAGCTAAGACAATATATCTTGACCAGACCTCTACTACAAAATATCTTGAAATATGAATTTCAAGCTGAAAGAACATTACATTAGTGAGTAAGAAGAAATATTGGAAGAATTATATCAATTGATTACATGCAGGTGTAACGACACAAATGTAAAATATTCTCTAAGTCCAGGAGAAGCATCATTCAGATGGTGAGTCTAAGGAAAAGAAAGATGATAATTTCAGTATATGTTGTCTGATAGACCTTTATGAGAAGGAAAATGAAACATCAGAAACTGAAATTTTGGCTAAGACTTTGGAGAGCTTTTTCCAACTTGACTTGATTTGTGGTTTATGAGATAGGGGTCTACCTCATTGTACGTGGTTCATGAGACAAGGGTCTACCTCATTGTACATGGTTCATGAGACAGGGGTCTACCTCATTGTACGTGGTTCATGAGCCAGGGGTCTACCT
>JADRCC010267202.1:0-11963 GCA_019843855.1 Hylomyscus alleni | reverse complement strand
TCTCTCTCTCTCTCTCTCTCTCTCTCTCTCTCTCTCTCTCTCTCTCTATGTGTCTGTGTGTCTGTGTTTGTTTTGGTCCAATCCTTTCTCACCATTCTTCATCTGGGAGATAGGGATATTTACTTTGAGCCATTTTATTTTGGAGATAACTTGTGGTTGGTTTTACCTGTTAGCTTACAGCTAATAGTTTTCATGAGTCTCAGAAGAAATTTTAGACTTAAACTTTTGAGCAGTGCTTAAACTGCTAAGAATTAGGGGCTCTTTGAGATAGACTGATTACATTTTGCAACATGTACCTAAGGAAGAAAATAGAGACCAGAAAAACAAAACCTCAAGAGAGGCAGTTGATCTCCAAGGATACCAGGTCCTTCCCTGGGAAAGGAGCAATCTGCTCGGCATTAGCTCTGGGGAAGCTAGGTCTCCAGATGCCACAGAAGCTTCATGCCACGGCTTTCACCGCTTTTACTAGACAGGAATGAGTCAAGAGTGAAGCTTAAGAACTAAAGGCATTTAGAGGAATGTACACATTATGATCCAGAACTCAAGGAATAGACCAGAGGACTACTACAAATCTGAGGCCAGCCTGGCTTATATAACAAGAGTGAATTCTTAGGCTAACCTCATTTTTCTCTATTTTCACATAGTTTGGGATCCCTGCTGAGGAACAGTGGGGTTAGTGGATGGATTTTCCCACCTCCATTATCCCCCTAAAAACATACAAGTCCATAGGCTAACCTGATGCAGACAGTGCCTCACTGGTCTCTTCCTAGGTGATTTCTACACTGTATCAAGTTGACAGTTAAAGCTAGCCATCACCCCGAGAATTTGAGAAGTTGTTACTGCACATTCTGAACACTCCTGTCATCCAACAGAGCAGAAAATATTCAAGCTTTGTCTTTAGGAGCTTTTAAGCCTGAGCAGCTGAGCAGTGTATTACTTGGCATTCAAGTCCAAACTTTTACCTCCAGCGGAAGCAAGGGTGTCTGAAGTACCTTGAAGAAGGGACTAAATATGTGCCTTTGGTGTTTGATTTGATTTCTTTGTTTTCAGAGATGAGATATCACTGTGTGCCAAGGCTAGCTTCAAATTCATAGTTCTCCTGTCTCAGCCTCTCAGGTAGCTGGGAACATAGGCTTACCAACAGACACAGCTATGAATGTGTTCCGTATCTGCTTTTCTAAGTATTATTTTATTTTCCATAAATCATCTCTTCGCTCTCACAGTAGTCATAAGTAGTTACTGTCACTCTTTTACTGAAGAAGATCTGATGTGTATGTAGAGGTTAAATAACTTGTCAGATTCCTACAGCTGCTTCATGGCCACATTCCACATTTGCTTTGCATACATCATGATCTGTCGTGACACTAACTTACCCTTGTATTCATGAACTAAATTGAATCAGTACTCTTACAAAGATTAAATAAAGTCAGAATTGACTGACCTGAAGTGTAGACCAGACATTCCTATATTCCCAATATCTTAGCCGGTTGAATGGAACTTTAAAAAATAAAAAGCAAAAAACTTGTCTTACTGTCTACTTTTGTGCATGAAATAACACTCACTGGTTTTTTTTTTTAAAAAAAGTACATGTACACCCTCTTTGTTTACATTTGTTGCTCTTAAAATGCCTGCTGCTGATGGATTAGTTCATCTATTCCTGACACCTCAGAGTAGAAGTTAGTAATTGTCATAGATGAGATTAATGTAAAGAGATTACTGAGTCAACATTGGCATTACAGTTCAGCACACCTGCTCACAGCCAGGCTCCTCATTTTCCCCTCTGCTGCCTGAGGTGGAGTCTTCTCCATGGATTACAGTAACACTTTTTGACAAGTTTAGACTGGGTGGAACTATGTGTAATGACAGAACACAATTGATAATATCTCAGTAATGCATTCTTTTTTTTTATTTCAGCTGTCATCATTTATCACTGTAAAAGCATTCATTGTTAAATCATCGGCCCAACCTGTCTACTTTTTTCTTCCAGTAACAGCAAGGCCAGATGAAGTATATACACTTTTCTAGTGAAGAGATAGTAACTGGCTCTTGGGGCAGTGTGTCTGGTTACTTACTTCCTTTTATGTATAGCCTTAGGTTTTTTTAGTTTAGGGTTTTTTTTTTTTAAGATTTATTTTTCTTACTTTTAATTATGTATATATGTAGGTGCCTGCATACACGTGAGTGCATGGTGCTGATTGAGGCCAGAGAGGCATTGTAACTCCTGGAGTTGAAGGTACAGGAGGTTGTGTGTACTCTCAACCATTCGGACAGTCTGTATACAACATTGTCTTGAAACTCAAAATAAAAATTAAGACTGAAATCCTTCTTACATAGCTCTTCACAATGTCAAGCCTGATGGACACTTTAAAGAAATGTTAATGGAAACATTTTCTCTCATCCATATATCTATTAAAAAGATTACAAAATTTGTTCTTTTCTTAAATATTATATACTTAGCTAAACATTTTATTTTATTTTATTTTGGAGTTTCCCCCATGGGTTCTTTATGGCACTATATGACCATATTTACAGGAAGGAATTTTGGGGCAGAAATGCCTATAAACCCCAAACTCAGGAAGCAGGGCAGAAGAGTCCTGACCTTGAAGGCAGCCTGAGCAACAAACCAAACAAGGAAATAAATAATCATTGTAGTCAGGGGGAATTTCTCTAAAGAGGCACATTTGATTCATTTCAAGAACAGATATAGCATGGGTAAACTGAGAGAACATTGAATTTTGGGAAAATGAGAAAAAAACAAAAAGAAGATGTGAATTTATCAAAAGCTAAACATATGTGTAGTAATAAGCAAGTCAAACGAGAGATGTGGTAGCCTCACAGTACATTTTTTCCTGTTAGCTTTACTTCTACAAACTCTGTTCTCTTTCTTGAAACACAGTCTCACTAGCCTGGTGGCCTGGAATTCTCTATGTGCACTAGGTAGACTAGATCCTAGAGAATTGTCTGTGTCTGCCTCCGGAGTGCTGGGATTAAAGGCATGTGACTTTTCTTTTCTTTTCTTTTTTTTTAATCTAATAATTTTTTTCCACAAATTTGCTTTGATTCCAGTTGTTCCATCCAGTTAGCTAGCTATCCTTCCAGGAAATAGGTATTTGCAGTATAGTGTGAAAACAGAGCAGTGGCTGCAGGCTGAAGACAGAAGAAGAGACCAAAAAACCCAACTTCTTAGTCTCAAAGGGAGGTTCATGGGTTACAGCTGAAGAACCAGCGAGGTTCATGGGTTACAGCTGAAGAATCAGCATTTCTTTGTTTTGAGCACTGAACTTAATAATTTTTCAGAGACCTATTTTCCATGTGTCCACAATATCCTCAACACTGGTACCAATAGGGTTGATACAATCCTTTAGATATTATTGATAGACAGATAATTCTAGTAAAGCGATTACATAATTTTGATGATGCCAGGTATATGTAGGACATTGAGATAGAAATAGTGGTAGTGATTACATGACTATGTGCATGTCAGAATTCACAGAACTGTATACCATATAATTCTTTTATTGTATGCTCATTTGAAAATAAAATTTTTCAGAAAGAAAATACACAGTTTGTAGAATGGACTTTAAAATCCATTTTAACAGAATTGTATTATCTTGCATTAAATAATTTCTGGGACACCTTTTAAAATACTAGCATTGTTAGCATAAGGCTGGGTCATTTGTATATTCTTCAAAGCATGTGTTTTATGCCCATCTTACAAAAGAGGAAATTATGAGAATGTGTAATACTTTCCAATGACTAATGGGACAAAAGTTCTATTTTATAGACAATAGCAGAAATGCACAGTGTTTACATTACAGACCCTGGCTGTGAAGTAGCAGGTCTCAGAAGTGGAGTGCCGTGACTGCTAGCACCATAGTTGCCAGAGGGACTGTTGAAAAGTCATTTCTGTGTCATTGTTCTTTTGAGTTAGTTTCTAATTCCCTCTTATGTAAATGAAGATAATAGTCTTATATTCTATGCATGTCTTGAAGATTTAGATAATAGATATTAAAGCATATACCATACCATGTGGTCTTTAGTTAGAAGCACATAAATGTTATCTATTATTTTTACTCTAGGGTGAACTGAAAATAAATGTTGGAATTGGTGTAGTCTTATTTTATCATTGTATAGTTGAAGAAACAGCCATTATGTTATGAACCCGAGATCACTTACAGAGTCAAATTTGTTATCTGTTGCTTTAGTATTATTTTCTCTTATACTGGGATGTGTAATAGAAAAGAAGATTTGGGAGAGAAGACTTTTAAAATGATTTTGCATTCTATCTTTTTGATTTTAAGATTTTTTTTTTTTTTTTTTTTTTTTTTTTTGCCGGGCAGTGGTGGTACATGCCTTTAGTCCCAGCACCTGGGAGACAGAGGCAGGCGAATTTCTGAGTTCCGAGTTCCAGGATAGCCAAGGCTACACAGAGAAACCCTGTCTCAAACCCCTTGCCAAAAGAAGAGGTCTTTGTTTTTTTTAAAGACAGGGTCTTAAGTGTCTCAGTTTGGCCTTAGACTTGCTATGTAGCCAAGGATAACCTCGAGCACTGAGATAGGCAGGCATGCATACAACCGTACATTTTTTAGACAGTGCTGCAGGATCAAACAAAGAAACGCACTCTTATTAGTGGAGCTACATCTTCACCAGCCCATATCATTTTCATTTTAGTAATATTTTATCTAGATTTGCTTATACTTTTCTAGCATGTATAAAGAATTTATCCTGAGGAAAAAGTAGACTAAATAATTATTTATTTATAAAGTACAGACAATACAGTCTGTAGAATTTTTTTCAATGCAGATACTGTAGGTATATCTGAAACAAAGAACATATATTTTGTTATCTTAACCAGTTTATTCATGTAAAGCAATAGACTTATTCAGCTTTACAACCAACCCAAAATATTTGTGAACATCTCTTATCTAGGAAAGGGATAAAGCCTTCTATACAAGTTTTAATCCAATGATCAATTTGACTGTATACCTATGAGTATCTTATTACTGTTTATTAGGAGAATGAACTGTAGGATTTCACTTTTTAAGTCAAGACCAACAAACCATCATGTGCTTGAGAGCACGTTTCCATTTGCTTCTCACAATGATGTGTTTCTGTCAGGAAATATCTAAAGTATATCTGCCTGTGGACTCCTTTACTCTTCACTTTGGAGAAACTACTCATTACACATTCCTGTGCTTTCTTTATATTTCAGTCCTGGAAATTTCTTCCAATGCCTTCCATGTAATAAGCTCAAGCCAACCTACCAAGAATAGCAGCATTTATGGTGTCAGGAAACTTGCCATTTGTCTGTAAAAAATGAAATTTCAGCAGCTAAAGCAATTAAGAGTGATAGGAATGAAGGGGCATAGGCCATATTCAAGTGGGCTAGAGGAGATTCAGAAGAGGAAGAAATGAACATAGGCCCAAAGAACAGAAAGTAATATATGTGTGAATGACTTGTTCGCAGCTGTGTGTGTGCATGCCAAAGGCTAGAAGAGAGCATCAGATCTTCTGGAACTAGAGTCACAAATGATTGTAAGCCACCATTTGGGTGCTGAGAACTGAATCTAGAACCCCCTAAGGGAACAATAAAGGCTCTTAACTTCTAAACCATCTCTCTTATCCCTGTGCTTTCATTTTTTAAATTTCATTTTATGTGTATGGGTGCTTGATCTACATGTAAGTTTAAGTACCACATGCATGACTCGTTCATGGAGACCAAAACAGGATATCCCATCCCTAGGGTCTAGAGTTACAGACCATAGTAATCTACCATGTAGGTGCTTGGGAATCAAACCTGGGACCTCTGAAAGAGTAGCAGTACCCTTAACCATTGAGCCATCTCTCAAGCCCCTTGTTCTTCTAACTTTAATGTCAGTTTGTAGCTGCTTGTACAGTTTTTATGAAGGCTGTATCAGTTAATACTTGTAAGGTACTTAGGTTAGTGTCTGATATCTGTTAATTATCTAGGAAATATGTTGTGTAGTGATGATACTTTAAACTGAGTCTGAAAGAATGAATGGGAAATAACACATTGGACCTAGGAAGGGGAAGACATTTTAAAATCTGAAAATAAGATACAGCTTATAGTTTTACATGGCTTGATGCAGGTGGGAAAGGAGTGTTAATAATTTAGTAGTACAAGAAGCAGTTGTCTATAGAAAGGACTGAGGAAGCAGGAAAAAAGTGTGGTCTGGTATATTTTTTTATAAAGTGTACATCTATATTCTGGTAAAATTTGAACTAAAACTGTGAGTAGTTAATGATGTTTTTTAAGCAGAAAATTTACACCATTTGAACTAAGGAGACTGTGTTGTCTGTAGCATTTGCACACTGGCTGTGCTCAGTCTTTACAATAATACTGTTATAATTATCTGCTTTGCTTGCTTGTCAAAAAAGTAGTCCACAGAGCATTTTATTAAGAATGCAGATTTCTAGGCTTTTGTGTTGAAAATTCTGCTAGTGGACCAGGGAATGTTCTGTTCTTTTTGGTTTCCTATATGAGAAGTGATTTCTGTGCATCTTAAAATTTGAGGACTGTTGGGTTTGGTATAACAAGCACAACTCAGCAGGGTGCACTCTGGCAAGTTACATAGTCAATTTGTCTGTCAGGAAGTAGTAATGCTTTTGTGTGGTATTGTAGCAATGAAAAGAAACAATTGTAAACTGACTGTAATCCATATTTGTGTAGGTTACCATCTCTCCCAAGCTTGTAGTCTACTTCTCAGAACTAGTAAGAAGAGAGAAGTGTTTTAGGAGTCTTGTCTCCAGTTTCTAAAAAAAAGGGGGGGGGCTAACATTGATTAGGTGTGCACTGAGTGTTTTATAAATGTTTAAGTGAATGACTGAGTGAAGGAATGAGTTTTCTGGGGAGAAACAGGAAACTGTGGAACCCTTGAAAATAGAAATGTCAAATCTGAACAAGAGAAAACAGGGTTTGAACAGGGGTGCTTGGAAGTGTATTGGTCCCATCCCAGGTCACAAGGCAGGTAAGCAGACTGTCTTTGGATTAGGTAAATCTTTACACAAATGTTCACAAGCTAGCTGGCTTTCTCTAAGGTAGACATTGAGGCAGATCCCCTTTAAATTCTGTCTCTAAAGAAATTAGCAAACCACTCCTAGATCCAGCTTTTCAACTCACTGCCACATACCACCTCTACCCAAATGAAAAAGAATCTTTTCTAAACACTCCTACCGGAAATTCCAGAGACATTCTAGCAGGGCAAGACTTCAAGATTAAAACCTGGCAGCTCCTTGTCATGTGTAAATTCATCTTTCTGATTTCATAGTCCTATAATGGGCTATTTTTAAATTACTTTATTAAAAACTGTTGTTAACTGTAGTTTCTTTAGCAATTAGTCTTCAACATAAACAGTAAATACTAATATTTAGGTTTAATCTTTATGTTATAGGAATCTGAAAAATACCGTATCAGATTTTTCATAGTTTTCACTATGTTGTTTTTGAATGCTAACAGTTCATTAATGATTTTGTAGACAAATCAGTTTAGCTCATAAAAATCTAGATACAAATGGTTTATTTCTCATTTGTAGACTACTTGCCGAGAATGTGTAAGATCCTGAGTTATGTATGAACATCTTTTTTATGGAGGATGTGTTGGCTTGAGTACATGTATATATGATGGGATGTGGGGAGTTGGGTGTGGAATGAATGGTATGTGTATAAGGTGCTTGAACATGAGTGTGCTGGTACTATGTGTCTACTTGTGTTCATAAATAGACTAATGGACTCTCCATAGAGATAGTCCATAAGGACAAAGCAAAACAAGCATCTTCCTATATCACACTCAGTATTAATACCTTGAGACAGGGTCTCTCACAAAGCCAGGAGTTCACTTTTTGGTTAGCCTAACCAGCCAACAAGCTCTCAGGATCCTCTTGTCTCTCACCCCAATGCCTAGATTATACAAATAGATAGGAATAGACACACAGATGATCGATGGGTGAATGGATAGACAGGCAGGCAGGCAGGCAGGCAGGCAGGCAGGCAATCAGACAAATAACTTGTGTAGCCAAATTTGTTGTTCATTTGTATTTTTAGAAGCTAACAAGCATCAGGCATTGTGTAGGACTAAAGACACAGATGAAAGACAGCAAAGTTTCTTCGGTTAGTCTGAAAGAAGTAGTCATATTAATTGATGAGAGAAATTATAAACCTGAAGGTAAACATCCCCGTTATCTCTATGGAGAGTCCATTAGTAATCAATTGAACAAAGTCTACACTTAGTATTCTTGTTAATTCATGCATGTAGCAAGTGGAAACAGATTCTTCACACCAGAAAAATATTTCTATGACTGTCCTTTATGCTAATGTAAGGAGTATGTTTGCATCTTTTTGGGAAAAAAATATAGATTCAAGAGAAATAAAGTAGAAGGACCTTCTAGGTTAGATATTGGCATTGTACCAGCTGTGGGACCCTGGGAAAATCACTTCCTCCTTCTAAGTCTCAATTTCTTCATCTTTAAATAGTTCTCTTTTTGGCCAAACCGATTGTTGTGAGAATGCATGTGAAAGTTCTCTGTAAACTTTGAAATACAAAACTTGAAGAATTAAAAGTCCTAGATAAAAACATAGAAAGGGTATTCATTAATATTTCCTTTACAAATACTTAATGATAGATTTGACGAGATGGACTGGAAATGAGAGTATTTTATAGAACGAAAGCCTTAGTGGTATTCTCTCCTTTTCTGCCCTTGCCCCAGAGCCTTTAGCTAGACTTACTATGTAACCGAACTGTATTGGAAAGGAAATCCATGTTTAATCACAGCTCACTCGCTCTTTTCTTTCTTAGAGTGTGTGGCCTTAATAGACATCTTCTGAGAATAATTTACTAATGGGTACCGAGAAGCCTTTTGCTGGAATCTATGTGAAAGTACCAGTTTTGTCAGAATTATTGCTTTCTGTAAGACCAATTAGAGTCACTGCTTATGAACTTTTACGATGTGTAAAGTAGGGTTTACCAGGACATCATTTTTTACAGTATATGTTCTGACCAATTCAGTCTAGAGTGGGGCCCGGTTGTTGGCACACTCCAAATTGATGCCCATGTTGTATGTTCCAAGAGTTACAACGTGAAATGATTCATGGCTACTTATTCCTCTCTTTATACTGGAAAAGTCAGAAGCAAACCAGAAGAAGTCATGAAGCCTAATTACAGATGGTTGTAAGTCACCATGTGGTTGCTGGGATTTGAACTCAGGGCCTTTGGAAGGGCAGTCAATGCTCTTAACCACTGAGCCATCTCTCCAGCTATGTTTCCTCTTTTCATAAATGCTTTTTAGACATTAGATTTGATCATCTATAACTTCTCTATTGTGTTTTGTTTTCCTTGGATCTCTTGTGTGTTAGAATTTAGGAATCTTCAAGTCAATTGTATTTAATTAATCTTCCTTCTTTCAGGCTTCTTTTTAACCTGTCCACTTGTTTGTTTGTTTGTTTGTTTGTTCGTTTGGGTTGAGAATTTCATACATACATGTAGTACATTTTGATCATACCACACTCCTTCTCCCAGCTCCTCTCCTATTTCCTATACCACTTTTCCCTCTGACTTCATGTGTTTCTTTTTTTCTTTTTTTTTAAACCACTGAGACAACTCAACTGCTACTGCATGTGCATGGGTGTAAGATGGTCTACTGGAAGATGGGTAGGCTCACAGAGGCAATATTTCTGAAGAAAACTGACTTCTCATAGAGCAGCTATCAGCTGCCAATAGGCTAAGGGTAGAATTAATGAGCCCTTCCCTCACCTATACTAGGATTTTTATCTAGCTAGATCTTATGCAAAGCAAGCAGTCTTATGCAAGCAGTCAGTCGCAGCTGCTATACTTCTTATGTTGATGGGCCTGGCATGTCCAGCAAATACTATTTTGTTGCAGACATCTACTACCTCTGACTCTTAAAATCTTTCCACCTGCACTTATGCAATGATGCCTCAGTCTTAGGTGGAAGGACTGTGGTATGGCTGTCTTATTTAGAGCTGGACACTTCACAGTCTCTTACTTTTAACATACTGACCAGTTGGCAGTCTTTATATTAATTGTCATTTATTGTAAAACAAAACTTCCCTTGTGAGGGTTGAGAGATGTGCTAATCTATAGCTATAACAATGAGAATGTAGGGGGCAGCTTATTACTTTGTCCACTTAGCAAATTTATATTATTATATTCTTCCCTAGCGCCTATAGCCTACCCATTCACAGGGTTATTTTAGCCATTAACATTAAAATCAATGAAAAAGCTTGTTTCCATTCTTTCTCTTGTTTCAATTTAGGGAACAAAGCTAATCAGTCTTATTTATCCATCATTTCAATGCTGTCTTCTTGGACCTTGGTCTTCTGTGTTGACTTTCTTCAGAGTAAGTCACTCAATTCTGAGCCAGCTTCTTCAAGTTTCTAAATCAATGGAGTTTGAAACATAAGAACCCAACCATGATTGGCTTGAAATTTATGCAGATATCACTGATTAAAGGGTTTTTGTATCTACTATCTAAAATTGTAAGAGAAATTGCCATGTAGCATCATGACAGAAGTTTCAGTAACTGTTCTAAGTAAGAAACGTTTAGAGAAAAGCTCCTTCTTCTAGTTATAATTTGCATTTTTCTGGTTTGCTTTTTAAAAGTTTTTTATGTTGTTTGGTGAAGTGGTCTCTAAGATTAACAGTTTATTGTGGAAATAGAATAGCATCACAGTAAACTGTTGGTGCATTCAAATAGGCCAAGGCCTGGAGTAAGTTTTAATGTCAAAAGGCAAAATTGAAACAATATGATTAGGCCATGAAGATTAATAACAGGAATTATGCCAGTCTTAAGGCAAATGGTTGGTTATCTTTATGAATCTTTTTGTTTGACTTTGGTTTGTTTTTTTAGATCTGGTCATTTATTATACAACCCAAGATGGCGCTGAATGCACCCGTCCTGTCTCTTCTTCCCAAGTGCTAAGGTTGTAGGCCATTACTACTCAGCAGGCTGGCAGTATTATTTATGTAAGGTTGTAGTAGACTGTGCAAGGCTGTGGCTCTGGTTGTCTTTTGTGATAGTTACTTTCAGTCAGTCATCTAAGAAACTTTCCTTTATAGTCACCCAACTTTATTTATTTATGGTTTTCTTAGACTTTTTTGTTTTGTTTTGTTATGTTTCGAGACAGGGTTTCTCTGTGTATCCCTGGCTGTCCTGGAACTCACTCTGTAGACCAAGCTGGCCTCGAACTCAGAAATTTGCTTGCCTCTGCCTCCCAAGTGCTGGAATTAAAAGTGTGTGCCACCACTGCCCAGTCAGGCTTTGTATTATTATTCTGTAACTTCAGGTGATATAATTTGGGGGTTATATTTTATTTGGAAGCTATCACAAGTAAAATTTCTATAAAAGTTTGTGTGCATGTTTATATATGGGCACCTCTCTCATTTTTCTAGAGCAGTACTTGGACTGGGAGCCCTGAGTCATATGGTTTATATATGATGAACATTTTCATAAAATGCTAAAATGTTTTCCAGAGAAGCTAAGCCATTTTGCATTCTCACCAGCAAAGTGCAGAAATGTCAATGCCACCATATCCTTGTTAATGCTCAGTATAGCGTTTTTCATTTTAGACATTCAAATGGGTGTGTAGCACCTCCTGGTTTTGGTTTGCATTTCCTAATTACTAATGAGATGAGGATTCTGGCTCATTTGTTTTACATATGCTTTAATTAGTGAAAGTTTTGAAAATCTTAACCATTTTAAAATTTGGGTCTTTCTTTCTTTCTTTTTTTTTTTTTTGAGAGTCTTCTACGTATCTAAGATACAAAGTCCTTTATTTGACCTGATATGTAAAGACTTTTCTACCTGTCTGTGGTTTGTATTTTATAAAGTTTTTATTGTCTTTATGAGAACAGAAGTGTCTTAGAGTTTTTAATTGCTATGAAGAGACACCATGTCCATGGCAGCTCCTTAAAAAAAAAAAAAAAAAAA
>JADRCC010267197.1:0-16078 GCA_019843855.1 Hylomyscus alleni | reverse complement strand
AAAAAAAAAAAAAGCATGACCCCTGTGTTGGCTCTTACAGTATCTTTCTGGAATCAACAACCAGTCACATCCTTTAGAATTTACTACCCATATCAAGTCACATAACTAAATTTCCCATGTGTAAGCAGTGATGTCATATAACACAACCATCCTGATGCACAAAATACATGCAGTTTTACTCCTTTTCTGTGTGGAATTGCACTTAACTGTTCTTTCCTTAGCTTTCATTTGCCTGTGAATTCTTGCTAGGAAAAGACATGGAACAACCGCATTCAGCATGCTCCTTAGAGAATTCCCTGTCTCCCTCCACAGAATGTTTAAGAAACAATTTCTAGCTTAAAAGATTTGTCTTGTTTTTTTTTTTTTTTTCTGTTTTTGTTTTTTGTTTTTTGTTTTTTTTTTCAAGACAGGGTTTCTCTGTGTAGCTCTGGCTGTCCTGGAGCTCACTCTGTAGACCAGGCTGGCCTTGAACTCAGAAATCCACCTGCCTCTGCCTCACAAGTGCTGGGATTAAAGGCATGAACCACCACTGCCCAGCTAAAAGATTTGTCAATAATACTGCCACTCTGGCAGCATGTGTATAGTAGAGGATGGCCAAGTCAGTCATCAAAGGGAGGAGAGGCCCTTGGTCCTGTGAAGGTTCTGTACCCCAGTGTAGGGGAATGCCAAAGCCATTAAGTGGTAGAGGGTAGAATGGTGAGCCAGGGAGGGGGGAGGGAACAGGGGTTTGTTCTTGTTGTTTTTTGTTTTTTTTTTCTTTTTTTGGAGGGGAAACTGGGAAAGGAGAAGTCATATGACATGTAAATAAAGAAAATATCTAATAAAAAACCCAATCACATATTATTATTTATTATTGTTGTTGTTGTTGTTGTTGTTGTTGTTACTATTAAAATTCATTATTAGAATTTACTTTAAAAGCAGTTTCTTCCAAACTCTTGAAGACTTTTACCCTGACAAGTCTTAAAGAGGTATGTTGACCTTTTTATTATATAGCAAGCATCCCAGGACTTAGCAAGTTAAACTTCTGGAAAATTTCTGACAACCTCAGGAACAAAGCAGGACAACAATCACAATGTCTCTACCCTTGTTAGCTTCATCTCTTCTAAGGTCTGTCATTAAAAGCAATCAGAAGGCCAGACAGGATGCAAGCAGAGTGAAATAAACTTACTTCTTAGACAAAGGAGCTGCAGAGCTGCAGTGACTGTTATCAACAGAAAAACAAAGAAAAATTGCCCTAATATACTTCCACGTATAGGGTGGCTGGAACAGGGAGCTTGTTTTAAATATCATACATGCATTTAACGTTTTAATTGTTAATTTTTCTAAGTTGATTGACCTTCTAACATAAATTTGAAATATTAATTAACTTCCTGTTTAATTGTTTCCAGACATATCATTTTGTCCCTCACCCATACCCCACCCCCTAAAAAAAAACACTGAAAATGACTACAAAGAAGATATTGTATCTCCAGACATTGATTCCTGTCTAGGGTCTATGTACAGATTCCCAGTCATTGTTGTAGAAGACTCATCAGAAGCATCTCTTATCTGCATCTGTACCTCTTGTAATTGGTGACATTTGCAAGAGTAACTTCTGTTTATTCTGTGATTTTAAACAATAAATGTAACAAATGACAAATATATTAGAAAGGTGAGTTTTAATTCTAATTAATTTTTTGTGTTTTTTTAATGTTAGTATCCAAAACCAGTTGAATGATTATATTCTGATTGAAATTTTTCTTTCCTTTACTACTTATTTGTAAAATGGATAACATATTTTGTGTTTACAACCCTAATGGCAAATATTAATAACATTATTGTTGAATCACAACAAGGGATATCTCCATGGCCTGACATTATTACTGATGCTATGGTATGCCTACAGACAGGAGCCTAGCGTGGCTGCCCTCTGAGAGGCCCAACAAACAGCTGAAGGATTCAGATGCGGATATTTACACCCAAACAATGGATAGTCCTGTGGACCTCTGTGGTTAAATTAGGGTAAAGCTAGAAGAAGCTGAGGAGGAGGGTAACCATGTAAGAAGCCGTCTCAACTAACCTGGGCCCCTGAAATCGCACAGACACTGAGCCACCAACTAGACCGCATAGACCATCTGATATGAGGCACATGACACATATACAGCAGAGGACTGCTGTTACCTTCCCCCTTCACTTCAGCCATCGCACTTCTGGCAGCCTCTGCTTGGAGGCTAGCACCTGGGAGCTAAGACAGAGGCTCTCTGTTGACTGTCAGTTCGTCTTTGAAGAAGCCACCTGAGTATGACCATCACCTGAGTACACTCATCGCCCAAGCACACCCACTGCCCGAGAACACCAGCCGCCTGAAGATCTTCTGAACCTGGGAACTTTGGCACCTGAACTTTCTTTGCAGTATAATCTAGAGACTTGGTTTCGGTTTCTCTTGTGACTATAAAAACCCTGGTTTATTCTCAGTAATGTGGAGCCTTGATTGGGACACAACTTGGCTTCGTGTTTTCTCTTTGCATTTCAAACCCTTTATTTCAGGTCCTTTGTTCCCTCTTGGCTGAGAGAACCCCGGTCGTGAAACTGAGGGCAGTTTCAGACTGCCTTCTCTGGCCTCAGTGAGAGAAGATGTACGTAAACCTCTACAGACTTGAGGCCCTAGGGACTCATGAGGTCTGGTGGAGTGTGGGGTGGTGACATTCTCTTGGAGATGGGGGAGGAAGTATGGGATGAAGAATAGTCAGAGGGCAGATGGGGAGGGGCATAATGACTAGAGTGTAATAAAAGATTAAATAATAATAATAATAACATTCTTAAAATGTTTCAATTTAATAAAATAAAAGAATGTTTCATTTTGTCAACATATTTCTCCAGTTGTTGCAATCAATCACCATTTAATAAACCATAAAGATTCCTTCACAATATCTTATGTAAGACAGCTTAAATTTTTTGTCATTGTTAGCTCCTGAGTTTCCATGCAGTTCCTGACATGGAGGTGGTGACTAGTCCCAGGTCATCCCCACTATAAACTGAAATGATGGCAAAGGAAATTTTAGGTCCCTTCCCACTTCTCTCACTTTGGAGTAAAGATAAATATAAATGCCTTATTTTTCAACTTTTCTCACTTATGATTTGTCAACCTAGGCCTTAAAACAAAGGGAGGGATTTGGGGGAAGGTTGTGGCTCTTTTCTTTGACACTACTGTGATTACTCTCTGAGGTACTTACCAAGATTTTGTCTAATGGACCAAAGTGACTCCAGTGTTTTACAGTCACAGAGGAAAGGATTGGAGGAACCATGGTTTTGCTTGTCATGATAATTCTCAAAATTTAAAAGACAAATACAGTATTAAACTCTCAACACAAGGAGAGAAGAATGAGCTACTTATGAAACAAAAAGTGAAATAAAAAGTACCATGAGATCAACTTATTATGCTACTGACTTTAACTCAAAAGAAATGAACTAGCCGGGCAGTGGTGGCACACGCCTTTAATCCCAGCCCTGGGGAGGCGGAGGCAGGTAGATTTCTGAGTTCAAGGCCAGCCTGTTCTGCAGAGTGAGTTCCAGGACAGCCAGGGCTGTACAGAGAAACCCTGTCTCGAAAAACCAAAAAAAAAAAAAAAAAAAAAAAAAAAATGAAATAATCATTGCTCATACATAAATATACCACCTTGTTTAGAATCATTCATAAAAGCCAAGTTTATAGAAACAGACAAGGAACTTACTCATAAAAAAACATGCAGAAAATAGGCCATGATTGTCTATTTGCCTATTATATAATGAAGAATAAATGAACAAAATATGAGGAAAGCTTATCTTATTTAAATTTGCTTAATTTCAGTTACACCTTGCTATTTGAACAATGGATGCAAATGATACATAGTGTTGAAGCAAAGTATTGAGCTCTAAATTAAGTTTAATTGATGAAATAAATGGAAATGGAATTAATAAAAGGAAAACAGAAAGACTTAATTCTGGGGAGAAAAAAGTGGTTTCTCAATTTTAAGAGAAATGTATAATTAAAATCATAATAGTTACAGGGAGGTTATTATTAAATCAAAATTAAAATGATAACAGAAGTGCAATCAAAACATTTCTTTTTACTTCATAACATAACATTTGTTACTGTTATGAATTGTATGTAAATATCCTTTAAGAGGATATCTAACCTCTAAAGGAGTTACTACCCATAGGTTGAGAAGCATTGGATTAAGGAATAGAATTTTTATTTCTCATTCTCATTGCTGTTAAGTGTGAGATCACATTGCCAGCAGATAAGTATCTCCTTATGATTTTTCCGGTTTTTAGATAACTTCATAATATAAATGTACCCTCTTTATAGTGGAGTGAATAAATAATTTCAACTGAGTTGCTTCTATTAGGGTGATGATACCATTCTACAGGCTATTCTCTAATGATCTAGCTACTTTTCAAATGTGCCTACATCTAAGTAGTATTATTTTGAGTGTTAAGGTTGCAACAATGAATATTTGGGAAAAATATAAATAAGGAAGCATTTCTAGGTATCATTGTAGAGTTCTTAATTTTTTTGATTCTAAAACATGTAATGAATAGCTATATAAGTGAGACTAATGATATTTATTACACATCATGATTAATAAAGGACAGGAAAATATCAAGAGCATGATGAGCCTTCAGTGATTTTAAGATGAATCTTAATTATTTATATAGTATTTGGACTATAAGCAGTCATTTAGGAATTCATTTAGCATCCAATGTTAATTTTCATTCTTAAAGACACTTCAGCAATGGGACAGAATTTCTGAGACAGTGATATCTTGTGGTATTGGATTGCATCTGAAGGCGCCTGATGGTTGCTCCTCTGATAAAGGATTATATTGTCAAGTCATTTTAGAAGAGCTTGGGGGTTCACTGAGAGCCTCAAAACTGATGATGATAATGAGTCCTGTGACCCTCTAAAGAGGTTTGTGTGTATGAGCAGGCTTCTCTAGCCATATTTAACTCCTGAAAAATTTATATATACACTTTACCATCTCCCAGAACTAGTGCTTCACAGAAAAGAGTTCTGAAAACAGCCCCTTCAGTTCATCTTAATCTTCATGTCTCACCACTGGGATCATAATTCCAAAACAGCAACTATCATTCCCAACTTAAACACATGTATTCTCCTTGTTCTTGAGAACTAGATAAAGACTGAAATAAAACTGGGTACATTTAAACATTCTTCTGAATATGAATAAACTGTATCTTCTTGAGCTTAAATGTCATAGTTTGGAGGATAAATTAAAATATGTAAAAAGTCATCTCATTTGAATTTATGTAGATAACATGCAAATATAGGTTATCAATATGGGAATGATTAAAATATGCATACTTTATATATTTATATCATTAAATATTTTAGCTAATTTCCTGTGTCTTTCTCATTTTAGTATATTCTAAATTTAATGTTTGTTAGCTATCAGCTCTTGACTCACCAAGGAACAATCAATATATTCCAAGAACAGAGAAACTCATTTATATTGAATTCTCCCCAGAAAAGTACACATTACTTCCTTTTCTCATTTAAAAGGAATGTGCTAAATGATTTATTTGCCATTTGTCATTTAGTTTAAGAGGATTTCTTTAGTGTAGTCATGAAGAATGCTTATTAGACTCTGGCAACATTGGCAATGAAGTGGGTAGACTGGGGAAACAGGCAATGTTTGCAGGGCAGAAAGTAGAAAGGAAGGCTGAGTGGCTCATGCTCTGCACTGAATGCTGGTCAAAGATCAATGTCTGTGAGTAAATGAACAATAAAGTTATCTACAGACTTATTCTTGCAGCAATCCACTCCTCAGATTAATAAATTATATTTATAGAGAGAACATGTCTGTGGTTGTAAATACAGTTCTTACAGGTCATACTTGATTGGAAATTCCACTACCTTCTAGCTTTAGAAAAGTACATGTTAAAGGCAGAGTGGAAACTGACTTAGTATTTCTTTCTGTCTTTACTATTAAATTATATCTAAAAAATACTTCTATCCAATGTTGTAAATTTTGAATGTTATATGAAATACTACATTGTTTTTCATATTTTATTGAAAAAAAGTCTGCTATGAAGTACATGCTGTTCCATAAATAGTACTTGAAAAGTTCAATTTAAGAAAGTGCTGGAATGCAGCTTGCTTATCACAGTTTTTTCCAAATGAGATGAGTAAGCTTTAAAAAAAAAAGCTTTTCAAGAATGTGGTTCTTAATAATAGTGTCAAACGATAAAAACATTGTGCTTTTATCCTTGTCATTTATCATGCTCTATAAGGCAGAAGAGTTCTGGTTTGTTAAACATTAATTAAAATCACAAATTTACTTCTTGCTAGTATTGATGACGCTTTCATTGGTGAATTATTCATGATAACTAATAATAGTTTAGTTGCTCAGCTTCTCACTGTTTATAATGCATGTAGTACATCATTTAGAATTTTGATCCTTTGCACATTAAATTCCACATTTACCTTTCAGCCTTTATAATACTGAATAATCCTTCTTGTTTGAGAGGTCTATTGGAAGACTTTATTCATAATCACAGTAGAGCAATCAGCACTTAGGGCTATACATTTATGAATGTAAAATAATCTATGATAACACCAGCAGCTAGCCTACTGACTATTAAATATATCCTCATCAGTTATAAATAATGGCATAGCAAATTTGATTTTAAGGTACCAGACTTTACAGTAGAGCTAAACAGAGTGTAAAAGACACAGTTTGAAAACTATGCTCAACTTACCAATTGTCATAAGAAACCTATTAAAGGCACTAATAAGAACAGTAGAACTCTCTGTCCAGTGGACTAAGGGTGATTTAGGAAGGATCCAGGAAAGATTAAAAAGTGGAGAGGAGTTTTGAACCTGAACTTTACTCCTTCAAGTTGATATTTCAAGGTAGAGAAGACATGTGATTTAACTCAATGGGGTTCATGGGAGACTACAGCTTAGGAATGTTGAGTGTAGTGTTGAAACTATATTAATTTAAATCCTGTTTTGTTTTGTTTTGTTTTTTTCATCTAAGAAATTTCTGGTATCCAGTATTTTTTGTTTGTTCATTTTTGTTTTTGCTTTTATTTTTGAGGTTTCTAAAGTAAATGACATATTTTGTTGGGTTACTAGTTGTCTATCTTGGGAAAACAATTATTATTTTGAGACAGATGTTGTCAGATGACAAACTATATAAAGTAAGAGTTAAAAATAACAACCACCTTATCCCGGAATCAAGTCTTTGGCAGTAGGTAGAATTTAAGATACTATCAAATACCCATTCCTCCAAGGATTTATCATCCCTTCAGTCCTTTCTTTAGGCATTTAGAAAACACTCATCTTGGATGCTAATACTATTCTACTTACTTCTGGGACAAGAGATTTACTAATCTAGAAGTGCTTCTCTTATTCTCAAGGAGATATGGTCTAGATCATATTTGGGTTCCTTAGTATACATTCATCTTAGCCTCCCAACTGTGATATCTATTACTTTGAAACAAGCCTTCCAGAAGGCTCAATAGATACCCCAGTGTAGGGGAATTGAGGGCAGGGAGGTGAGAATAGGTGGGTGGAGGAACACCCTCATAGAAGCAGGGGGAGTGATAGGGTGTTTCCAGGATGGAAGGAAACCAAGAAATGGGATAACATTTGCAATGTAAATAAATAAAATATCCAATTAAAAAAACAGAAGCAGAAAAAAAATAATGAGAAAATCCTCTTAACTTACATCCCACTTTTTTATTAGATATTTTCTTTATTTATATGTCATATGATTTCTCCTTTCCCAGTTTCACCTCCAAAAAACAAACAAATGAACAAACAAAAACAACAAGAACAAACTCCTGTTGCCTCCCCCCTCCCTATGCCTGCCACCACACCCTCTCCCACTTATTGGCACTGTCATACCCCTACACAGAGGCACAGAACCTTCACAGGGCCAAGGGCTTCTTCTCCCATTGTACATCCCACTTTCATTTCTATTCTTTTATTTTATTCTCCCGAGAAACAAAATTAGAGCTTAAGATGACATTCTAATTCCCGTTTCTCAATTGTAAAAAGTTGTATAACTTTTGAATTAGATTCTACTGAAAATCCAGAGCTCTATATGAACCATCATAGAATTTATTTCATTTCATGGATTCCTATTTTTCATGACACTTTTGAGTTCTCCATTTTCTGTTTACCTGGCGCTATAAGAACAGGGACTGGTTCTTATCATGGTTGACATAGACTATACCTTTGACCTAATAACCCATGACTTTCCCCATTTTCTTGCCATTTCCTCTTTCAAATGTATCATAATGAGCTAGATCAATTATACTTTACACAAAGTGTATTTTATTATCGTGTCTCTTAGGGTTCACTAAAGAAATAGTACCAATAGGACAAGAGTATTTTCAGGCATAATAACAGATAGTCAGTGAAAGAGAAAGGAGAGAAGGAGGAACAAGAGAAGGAAAGAAGAGGAGAATTGATGAGAGGAGAAGATTATGTAGTAGAAAAGGGAAGAGGAGATGACAGTGTAGCACAGAATTTATTATGGGAATTAGATTATGTAAGTACAGAGACTTAGAAGTTATGCAAGATGATTCTGCAATCTGAAGAACTGAGAAGTCCAACAGTTGGTTCATGTTCAAGTCTAAAATCCTATATTAAAAATACTCAAGATGCAATTCCCAAGAAACTGATGTGTACAAAACAAAAAAATTCCAAATCCTACCACTCTAAAGTTCTGAAGCTTATAGATAAGAAAATAGTGTCCTACCTTCAGAAAGATTTCATTACTATTCCTGTACTTTTTATATTATGTATGCTTTTGAGATAGTGAATGTTTCTTTTCTACATTGGATATAGGCAAATTTCACATTAAGCCTTCTGAGTAATGATGATATCTTCAGAAACTTTTCATCTACATACTTATGATAACATCTCATCTGTCTTTCACTCATACAAGTACACATCTAAACTCCCTATCCTTCTCAGTGTACTCTGACTTTGCAAAGCATAGCTAGGGAAATGCAATTTGAAAACAAGGTGCAACCATAACCAAAGAGCTTAAAAAGTTAGAAAGACTTAAATATTAAGAATAAAAGTTTTTTTCTATTATTTATATAGCTAAAATATTTTGTGCTTTCTAAAATATCAATTAATTAATTTGTCTTAGCAATTCCTATAGCAGTTATAGCTTCTTCTCAAAATTTTCTTTAATCTTTATAGTTTCCACAGTTCTGAAAGCAGTACCATTTGAAGTTTATTCACATAGTAGAAATTAATTATATAAAATATTCATCAACAATAAACTGATGATAAGCCCTATTCTTCAAGAAATACATATTTCATTTAGCACAAATAAGTTGAGATGGTGAAAAGCTTTGAACCATATAACTAGTGTTCCTTGAACTGAAAGGTATTCTGATAGTACCAGAGGAGGTAAACACCAACCTGACTAGAAATCTTTTGTTCTACATACATATCATACACTGGTACAAAAATTGTAGAGTATCTGAACATTAGCTGATCAGTGTTAAAGCCTATTCTATGATTCGAAAGACATTCTTGACACTTCTTGTGGGGCTAAGAATGTAAGGCCATGGACTTAGTGGTAAGCTAAGGGGTAAAAAAAAAATACCGTTTTTGTTTTTCTGCTAAAAGAATGTAGCAACAGAGTGACTTGTAACTATATTCTGCTATACTCATACATCAATATCTTTCTCAGCCATCATCAGAAAATCTTCTTTGTTCCAAAGATGAGAACTAATCCAGAGACTTATAACTAGACTGACTTAAAATAGAGAGTGAAAAACTTTGGAAAACTCAATTCTAACTAATATATATCCATTAAAACCCTCCTCTTAGGGTTCAGGGAACTATGTGGAAGAGAAAACAGAAAAAATTCGAAGAACCAGTGGGAAATGTATGACAAAGGAAAAAAGTATCAATTGATATAACAGACACACATATAGATTCACAAAGATTGTGACACCATATATAGGTCCTACACAAGCCCACATCATATGGATTTCTAGTGCTGAGGGAAAAGTAGAAATGAGCTTCCATCCTTAGTCCAGAAGCTACCAGCAATCATTTTCACAAAGGAACAATTCATCTCTTCTAATGGAGTATCACTTGGCATACACGTTTAAGGACAGGCTCCATGCACATCACTAGATGACAACACTAAATAGTATTTTTGAAGATGTTCTGTCATATAATGCTTTGTTTGGATTTCTCTACCTCATAGGTCTTTTGTGTGTTTATTATTGTTCCCATATTTGTGCTTTTAGGCATTTTGTATATGTCTTTCATTTTACTCTGGCCTTTTTTTTTTAATCATCCTATTTTTTATTCTAAAGAGAGAAAGAAAGTAGAGAGTGGGGTTGGTTGGAAGATTGGAATGTATGAAGTTACTAGGAGGAGATGAGGGGAAAAATAATGATCAGAATATATTTTATGAAAAAAATCTTTTTTCAATAAAAAATACTAAATGATCATCTGTATATGATTTTGTCTTGATATTATATCTGCTAAAGACATGCAAATGAACCTGAGTTTTATAACCTTGGTAACTACAGAGCAACAGTAATGATAAATGTGAGAATGGAGACAAGTTGACAAAAAGCATTTTCTTTATTCTATTTTGTTTTATGAGGGGTACCACCAGAAGATTTGACTTGCAATAGGGTAGGTTATCCTGCTGCACACAGTATGACTAAGAAATTTTCTCATAGCAATACAGGGCAGTTTGGATTTAGTTTATTATAAGTATAGTCAAGTTGCTAGCTCAGATTATCTACCATACTGAGTACAACTGTTGAGTATTTTCCTCCTTCAATATTGTGCAGTACAGCACCCAGGACTATAACAGACAGCCAGTAAAGATGAAGCTCTGATGTCAGCAGAAATTTAATATTTCCATCTCTTATGAATTATGTGGAGTCATACATTAACTCATAGAAGATACCAAGAGCAGTGACAATAGCTTGCATGGCCAGCAGCTCAAAACATGTTACCCGTATCTGTCACCGAGCATTTTAATTTGATATTCTTTTGTGTCTGCGGGAGCCAGTATACAGCTTTTGTAAGGTAACTTAATTTGACGTCTTTTTGCATGTTTATAAGCATATGTTTTAGAAGTCTACTACAATGACAAGTTTTCATATAACATTTCTCTAGGTTTCTCTATATATACTTCTTTGTCCTCTTCAATTCTCCACCACATTTAAAGCTTTTGTTTCATTATTCTTCTTTCCTTCATTATACCCACAACTTCTCTTGAAATTCCACCCAAAAATCATGCACAGAAATTGGAAAACAAAAGTGTCAAAATGTGCTTGAAATACCAAATATGCAAAACAATGCTGAACACTAAAAACATTATGTGAGGTATCATAATGAAAACTGCATGATGCAGGGCACAAAAATATATTCATTTAACAATGAAATAAAATTGAGTACCCAAAAAAACTGTTTTTCAATAACCACTTGAATTTTGACAAAGAGATAAAGGACTACAATAGATAAAATAGCATCTTCATATCTCTTTAGCTAGATAATATAGGTGCATTTAGAAGAATGAAAGTGGATGCCAGTGTTTAAGTCTGTATAACACAACACTAAATGGGATAATAATATCAATGTAAGACTAAGAGCCTGAATTTTCAAGAGAATAATAATCTAAGGCATACAACTAAAGTCCTTGACACAAGAAAGGACTTTCTGAACAGTACCTGATAGTAAAAGAATCAAGACCACAAGTTGATAAATGGAACCCCATGAAACTGAAAATATTTTTGATGGTAAAATATAAAATAAATTGACTGAAGAGACATCTAACTGAATTGAAAAAATTCATTTTTATCAGTTATCTGTAAGATGCAAAGTAAAACTACTTTGAGACTTATCTATCTTTAGTCAAAAGAAAATTAAAATAATTGCTCACAGGAATATGCTGGAGAGGGATGGAAATTAATGTAGCTAGTGGGAGTCACTTTATAGGTGATTAAAAAGGTAGAATGAGGGATAGGACCCTGATGGTTTCCATCTGAGCCCTGGAGATAACCCTGTGGCATAGCTCTCTGGACCCAAATCCTGCACAGAGAGAGTGGGTCTCCAGGAGTTCTGTCACTCTTAAGTTCACAGGTGAGATAAATATATTTGGCCCAACAACTGGCCAAAGAGTGACCTTCCAGGAGCACAAAGGGAAAAGGAACCACAGAGCAGCCAGGGGCAGGATACTTCCAGTTTGCATCTGCTCCCCAGAAGTAAGGATGTCCCACAGCCCAGAGGGAGCTTATCTCCTGAGGAGTGTTGACATACCTAATATCACATGCTCACAGGCCTACAGGAGGGGCAGGCTCCAATTAGAGACAAGACCAACTAACACTAGAGATAACCAGATGTTGAGAGGCAAGTACAAGAACCTAAGCAACAGAAAACAAGGCTACTTGCCATCATTAGAACCCAGTTCTCCCACCACAGCAATTCTTAGGTACCCCAACATATCAGAAAGTAATACTCTGATTTAGAATAACATCTCATGAACACAGGAAAACAAGTAGAAGCCCTTAAGGAGGAAACATAAAAATCCCTTAAAGAATTACAGGAAAACACAACCGAACAGATGAAGGAATTGTAAAAAACAATTCAGGATCTAAAAATGGAAATACAAACAATAACGACATCACAAAGGGAGACAACCCTGGAGTTAGAAAACCTAATAAATAGATCAGGAGTCATAGATGCAAGTATCACCAACAGAATAGAAGAGATAGAAGAATCTCAGATTTAGAAGATACAATAGAAAACATTGACACAACAGTCAATGAAAGTGCAAAAAGCAAAAAGCTCCTAACCCAAAACATCCAGGAAATCCAAGATACAATGAGAAGACCAAACCTAAGGAAAATAGGTATAGCAGAGAGTAAAGATTCCAAATTTAAAGGGCCAGTAAATATCTTCAACAAGATTGTAGAAAAAATCTTCCCTAACCTAAAAAAACAGAGATGCCCATGGACATACAAGAAGCCTACAGAACTCCAAATATATTGGACCAGAAAAGAAATTCCTCCCCTCATATAGTAGTCAAAATATCTAATGCACAAAACAGAAGAAGAATATTAAAAGCAGTAAGGGGAAAAGGTTAAGTAACATAGAAAGATAGACCTATTAGAATTATACCAGACTTCTCAATAGACACTATGAAGGCTAGAAGAGCCTGGGCAGATGTCATACAGACCCAAAGAGAGCACAAATGCCAGCCCAGGCTACTATATCCAGCAAAACTCTCAATTACCATAGATGGAGAAAACAAAATATTCTATGACAAAACAAAATTTATACAATATCTTTCCACAAATCCAGTTCTACAATGGATATGAGATGGAAAACAACTCAAGGAGAAAACCTACACCCTATAAAAAGCAAAAAAGGAATCTTCTTTCACCAACCCCAAAAGAAGATAACCACACAAATATAATTCCACTTCTAACAACAAAATAACAAACAGCAAAACCCACTATTTCTTCATATTACTTCACATCAATGGACTCAATTCCCCCATAAAAAGACATAGACTAACAAATTGAATATGTAAACAGGACCCAGCAGTTTGCTAAATACGGGAATCACATCTCAGTGACAAAGACATACACTACCTCAGAGTAAAAGGCTGGAAAACAGTTCTCCAAACAAATGGTCCCAAGCAAAAAGCTAGAGTAGCCATTCTAATACTGAATAAAATTTACTTTCAACCAAAAATTTTCAAAAAAGATAAGGAAGGACAAGTCAAAGGAAAAAATCTACCAAGATGAACTCTCAACTCTGAACATCTATGCTCCAAATGTAAGAGCATCCACATTCATAACAGAAATTTTACTAAAGCACAAAGCACAGTGAGAGATTTTAACATTCAACTCAGCATTGGACAGATCACAGAAACAGAAACTAAACAGAGATACACTGAAACTAATAGAAGTTACAAACCAAATGAATTTAATAAATATCTATAGAACTTTTTAAACTAAAACAAAAGAATATACCTCTTTTAAGCATATCATGATACTGTCTCCAAAATTGACCATATAACCTGTCACGAAACAGGCCTCAACAGATTCAAAAAGATTGAAATAATCCCATGCATCCTATCATGTCATTACAGACTAAGGTTGGTCTTCAATAACAAAAAAAACAACAGAAAGCCCACATACACATGGAAGCTCAACAATGTTCTACTCAATTATAACTTGGTTAAGGAAGAAAGAAAGAAATAAAATAAAGAGATTTTAGAATTTAATGAACATGAAGGCACAACATACCCAAATGTATGGCTCAAAATGAAAGTAGTCTAAGAGGAAAACTCATAGCTCTGAGTGCCTCCAAAATGAAAATGGAGAGAGTATACACTAGGAGCTTGACAGCACATCTGAAAGATCTAGAACAAAAGGAAGCAAATACACCTAAGATGAGTAGACAGCATGAAATAGTCAAACTCAGGGCTGAAATCAACCAAGTAGAAACAAAAAGAACTATATAAAGAATCAACAGAACCAGGAACTGTTTTTTTGTTTTGTTTTGTTTTTGTTTATTTTTTTGTTTTGTTTTGTTTTTTGAGAAAATCAACAAGATAGATAAAGCCTTAGCCAGACTAAGCAGAAGGCACAGAGACAGTATCCAAATTAACAAAATCAGAAATGAAAAGGGAGACATAATAACAGAAACTGAGGAAATTCAAAACTCATCAGATCCTACTATAAAACCCTATACTCAACAAAGCTAGAAAATATGGATAAAAAAGGACAATTTTCTAGATAGATAACAGGTAACAAAGTAAGTCAAGATTAGATAAACCATGTAAACCATCCCATCATCTCTAAATAAGTAGAAGCAACCATTCAACGGTTCCCAACCAAAAAAAAAAAAAAAAAATGCCCAGGACCAAATGAGTTTAGTGCAGAGTTATATCAGACCTTCAAAGAAGACTGAGAACAAATACTCTTCAAACTGCTCCACAAAATAGAAACAGAGGAACACCACTAAATTCATTCTACAAAGCCACAGTTATGCTCTTACCTAAACTACACAAAGACCCAACAAATAAAGGAACTTCAGCCCAATTTCACTTATGAATATTGCTTTAAAAATACTCAGTAAAATTCTCAAAAACCCAAATCTAAGAACATATCAAAGCGACCACCCATCATGATCAAGTAGGCTTCATCCTAGGGAGGGATGCAGGGATGGTTCACTATATGGAAATCCATCAACATAATCCACTATATAAACAACCTAGAAGAAAAAAAAAATACTTAATCATATTGTTAGATACTAAGAAAATACTTGGAAAAATTTGACACCCTTTATGATAATACTCTTGGAAAGATCAGGAATTCAAGGCACATACATAGTACTAAACATAGTAAAAGCAATATACAGCAAAGCAGTAGCCATCAGCAAACTAAATAGAGAGAAATGAAGAAATCCCAATAAAATCAGATACTAGACAAAGCTGCCCACTCTCTCCCTACCTATTCAATATTGTACTTAAAGTCTTAGCCAGAGCAATTAGACAACAAAAGTAGGTCAAAGGGATACAAACTGTAAAGAGAGAAGTCAAATTATCACTATTTGCAGATGATATGATAATATACTTAAGTGACCCCAAAAATTCCACCAGAGAACTGCTAAACCTGATAAAAACTTCAGCAAAGTGGCTGCATATATAATTAACTCAAACAAGTCAGTAGCCATCATCTACTCAAAGAATAAATAGACTGAGAAAGAAATTATGGAAATGATATCCTACACAATACTCACAAGTAGTATAAAATATTTTGGTGTCACTCTAACTAAGCAAGTGAAAAATCTGTATGACACAAACTTCAAGCCTCTGAATAAAGAATTCAAAGAAGATCTCAGAAGATGGAGAGATCTCCCATGCTCATTGATGGGCAGGATTAATATAGTAAAAAAAAATGTCCATTTTGTCAAAAGCAATCTGCAGATTCAATGCAATCCCCATCAAAATTCCAAACAATTCTTCATAGAGTTAGAAAGAGCAATTATCAAATTCATTTGGAATAACAAAAAAAAAAAAAA
>JADRCC010267139.1:0-14942 GCA_019843855.1 Hylomyscus alleni | reverse complement strand
ATACAGTTAATATGTTTGGAGTTATTTAAAATTTATATTGAGAAAAATGTATTTTCACTATTGCTGTAGACAAGCATCTACATAAGCCTGTTAAATTGATTGTTGCTTTATATCAAACAACTTTTATAATACTTATTTTTATTGTTATAATATTTTATAAATTTTAAGGAATATGACAAAAAAGATATTGTAGGTATTGAAGGGGGTCTCTCGGAGGAGTTGGGGTACAAAAGGGAAACAAGAATGTGATTTAATTCTATTTACTTAAAATATGTTTTTAAATGTTAACAAATTCAGATAAATTGGAAATCATGTAACTTTTCTCATCATAATGCAATAAAAGTTTAAAAAGAAAAAGAAAGTATGAAAAGCAGAAATTTTTGATGTCAGGGAGCCAACATCCATTACATTGTCATGATACATTCTACTCAAGTTACAATATTTTTAACAACTGTTCAACTTTAAAACTGAATTAAAAATTCTGCTTTTGTCTCTTTAAATTACCAGATTTATGAAGAATGCCATCTCACAAGCAGACAGAACAAGCAAGTCCAAATAGTGAATTGAATGAGCTTACTAAAATGTGGACATAGCTACAAAACAAAAGGGGAAAAGATCACAGTAGATTGCCAAAGGAAAATTCTACTATCTTCTATCCTCTTGTGATTATATAACATGATTTTAGATGAACATTCATTAAGGAAAAAAAGGGCTTCCTCTAAAGGCTAATGTATGTGACATTTATTATTCTCTGTGGAAACATGTTATGCTAGCTATGTATGCCATTTCACATGGAGCCTGTGTGCCGTAGATCAGGTCCAAATTGTTATAAGATGCATGTAGAAGCAGCTCAGTCCAATGTAGAAATAGTATCTAGAATAAAATGTAGGAAAGCATATTTGTTAATATTTTGGTGCATTTCAATAGAAAATTCCTTTCCCAAATCCCTCAACAAAGTAGAATATTGTAGTAGAAAGTTAAGGATGAGAAGAAGGAGGAGGAGGAAAAGGAGAAGAATAGGAGGGAGAGAAAGAAGAGGGAGAGAGGGAAAGAGGGAAGGAGGGAGGGAGGGAGGGAGAGAGAGAGAGAGAGAGAGAGAGAGAGAGAGAGAGAGAGAGAGAGAGAGAGAGAGAGAGAGAGAGAGAGAGAGAGATCCATGGAGAAATAGTGAGAATATTCCATTCAACTTTCAGTCAAAGGGTAGATCTATGGGCTGGAGATGCAGGTCAATGGTAAAGCAGTCACTTAACATGCTTAATATATTAACTTCTATTGGCAGCACCACACAAACACACACACACACACACACACACACACACACACACTCACACACACATCAATTAAAACCCTGTTAAAACTATATTGAATTCCTTTCCAGAAAAATATTTTTCTAAAATAAAAGTTATGTGGCTCCTGAAATTGATCCCCATCAGAGCTTAACCTGGACAGACTGGTGGCAGAGAGGTCTGGATCCTGTATCTCCTGAGCTTCCCAAGCCTCACATCAGCATTCCTGAAAAGCGGAGTGAAAGCTGAAAGCATTTGCAGACTGAATCTGCTGTTGACAGATGGGAGGACAAAGGAAGCCAGGCGGGATTTTCCATGTAGGCTTGTTAGAGTCCTGCATCAGTGAACACTGATATGTCTATGGGTGTGATTGATTTTGTCAAGGACATAGTCTAAACTTTGCAGAGCGGGAAACTGAAATGGATGAAATCTAAGAATCATTCTCACTGTTAACTCAGTGTGGCACTGAAGTTGAGAACATTGTCGTATTGTCAGTTCTTGTAATATAGCCTAATTAGGTCAAAATTTAAAAGCCAAAGAAAGCAGCCTAGTACTTTCACATTTGTATTTATCTCTCCTTTCCACTCAGTGTGCTATTTACATGATTTGGGTGGGTCATTTTACAAGCCCCTGCATCTTATATTAGGACTTAAAAAAAATGACCATTCTTTGCTTCCTCTTTGTATTATTTCCTCATGGACAGTAAAATATTCTCTAGCAGTAACACACAGCTTTCCCCTGAGTGGTTATTTTTCATTACATCTCAGAAATAGTTCAGTTCGTACATGTTCTAGCTCTTGATGAAGTTATCAATTAAAAATAAAGAAATCGGTCATTTTAGGAATGCTAATTACTAAGAGAAACACACAAAGAAATAGATATACTATAACAAGTAAGAAAGAATCCTTAAATATATGGTGAAAAAAAGAAACCTACATGTTAAAGAGATCAAAATAACAAAACCATTTTTAAACTGCTTTTCAAAGAACAAAGGTTGTTCTTTGTTTTTGAATGTTGCAAGATAAGCAAACAACTGTCTGTCTGCAGAGGAGTTTGGATCAGGACAGCTTTCTTCTGATTATTTCAAAACACACAGAATTTGGAGGGTTCCTTTGCACTGAGACAATCTGGTCAAGTGTGCTTCCAGTATGCTGTTTAGAAAGGTGCCGCTTGAGCCTTTACACATACACAGATACATACTGAACCACCCATAAACGTCAACTACGAGTCATCTTCTTAAGATGGAAACAGCTGCTCAGACTGATCTGAGTATGTGATTGGACATATTTCTCTGACTTACAGACCGCCATGTGAGCAATGGGCAGACTTTCCGTCTAAGCTGGAGTTCGCTGTTTATTTCCAGGTGACTGGAAATTGTATAATGTCTTTATACGTCAGGTTTCTTTTTATCTGGGAAATGAGTTGGGATGGATTATTTCTAAACTCATTTTCAGCTGTATGACTCTAGACAAGTGGAATGATGAAAACATTCCATGTGGTTTTATTGAGTTGCCTTTGTCCTTGGTCCTTAACAGCTTTGGGCCTTAGGGTTGATTCATTATGGCCAGGAAAGAATATTTCCATTTCAATTTCTAAGATAATCATGGCAAACTTTAACCCTTTCAGATTAAATGTTAATTTTCTTATTTTTCTTAGACCTCTATATTTGTTAGTCCAAGACTTCCCTGTAATTAGATGTCACTCTTTTGATTAATTCTGTATTTGCTTCAGGAAAGTGCCTATTTTTAGCCCTGAGATTATTTCTAATGTGTGCACTTCCTGCCCTATCTATGCCTGCTCTTGTGTTTTTATGCCCTTCTTCTTGCACCTAAGTAGTACTTTACTTTCCTTTAGATGATAATTCTCTTTAAGAGTGTGATCTTGCCTTTTAATAAAGAATCACCAATTCTATCCTAATAACACACAGAGTGATGCATGTACCTTTTCCTGTTTCTATTTTAACTTGAAACATTTTATGTTAAGTATAGCAAATCATCTTGCTATTGCATATTTTTCCTCAAACATCTATAATTTTCCTTAATATAATGTGGATTGTATTTCCTGTCATAAAATATATCCCAGAGTTTTCATTGTTATATGTGTAAGAATAGATATGCCCTGCTAGGTAACTTTTAAAAATTGTGATGTTTGCTACAAGTGAAAAGGTTTTTAAAGGATAGCCAACAACTGATGCCATCATAAGAAAATATTTGGACAAGATATAAATTCATTCAGTTGTAGGGTAATTAAATTCAAAGGCTCAAATGGCTATCCTAGATTATAAATTATAATGTGTTTTCAATCACTCAAAAAGGTATATTATACTATTTTAATGATTGAAAAATGTACAAATGAAAAAGAATATTTTATATTTGGTTTTCTTTCTTTTAAAATGTCATCTATAAGCTTTTTTCCACTCTAAAGGAAGAAGAGAGAACTTACTAGTGAGTCCTTAAAACATAAAAACTCAGGTAGGAAATAATTATCCTAACTAAAAGTCTCTGAATTTCTCCATTGATTCATTCTAAATGGTCCAAATAGCACTGTCATTAATTTACTCCATAATAGTTAAAGCAAAGTCCCAAGCTGCTGTCAATAGGCAAGGAGTCAGGTGGCTATACGTGGATAAGAAACTGGTTCTTTCAGCAAATGCTTAAGTACACAAAACCATACAATAAGCATATAAACACCAATTATTGCGAGGACAGAAGAATATGATTGTGCCATTGTATTTCTGCTTCCTCCACATACCTCAGAAGAAGTACCCTTGGTTCTTTTCTGAGTCTTTTACCCTTCAAAGCTTTTTATAGGAACTCTTTGAGCACAGAGAAAAAACAATATTAACATTGTCAAAAAAAAAAAAAAAGGATGTCTCAAGCTTCTTGTTTGGAGACTTTGATTAAAATTCTAAATGTTAAGCTCCTCAAACTGCAATTCACTAAAAAGTCGTCTGGTATTTTAATGTTTCTGTAACATTCAGTGAGTATTTAAATGTTTTCAACTGTTATAGAGAAAGTGAAGGCATATAATGTATGGGAAGTTTCTCAAAGTGAGTCAACTATTAAAATCTTTTTCCATAACCATAATAATTTATGCATATTGTTGACTGCATTTTGTAATTTTTTTCGTTAATAATTAGCTTATAGTTTGCAATATATTAAATGTATAATACAGAGTCCTGTTTGTTGTCTGCATGCAATTTACTTCACACTGTATATTCTTTAATAATTACTGTGTTTATTAGTATATTTATACTCACTTTAAATATTATTTTATTATTTCGTGGTTATGAGTGTTTTATCTGCTTGTATATCTGTGCACCATGAGCATGCAGCAGCATCAAAGGCTAGAAGAGGGCATGAGATCCTCTGGACTGGAGTTACAAACACTTGTGAGCCTCCATGTGGGTGCAGGGGTAGAGACTGAACCCAAGTGTTCTGAAAGAGCAGACAGTGTGTTTAACATGCAAGCCATTGTTCCAGCCTCAACATATACTTCTATTGTGCTCTTCATAAAGAAGATAATACTTTGAATTTTTCTAGAGTTTCAATGCATGTTATATGTGAATTGTTTTGTTCATTAAAAATTATTTACTGAATAGGAGCTGCACAGATGTCTGAGCACTTAAAAATGCAGGATATTCTTCTTAGAGGAACTGTGTTTAATTTCCAGGACCTATGTGGTAGCCTACAACTCTGTGTAAATCCAGTCTCAGGGAATATGGTCCCTTCTTCTTGTCTTTGTCACTCTTGCACACACATGCAGCATAGACATGCATGCAGGCCAAACACGTAAATACACATAAATAAATAATTTTTACAAAGCATTTATGGAGACTGGTGTGTATCAATACTAGTGGCTGAGAAATGAATAGATTCTAATTTTGATGCTATTGTTAGGGAGAAATATCCTACTCTGTTTCAAATAGTTATGTTTTCCTTAATACTACACACAGTAATGTGCTGTAATAAAAGAATGATTTTTCCATAATTTAATTATGGCAAAGCAATTTTTAAAATAGACTATGAACTGCTAATGCTAAACATTCTCATGACCAATTACCTTCAGATCATCCCAGCAGTTAGTTGCATTGAAAATCCAGTTTCCTCATTACTAATAATGCTTTGACTTTATTGCTCTAATTTTATGCATGATGGCAATGGAAAATTCTACACATGTTACTGAATCTTACATTTTATATTTCTACTCTACTCTTGTCCGATATTTTTCCACCTGCAATATGCTTGACATTTTAGCTCATCTCTATATTACTGTCCCTTCCTTCTTACTGTCTACTCCATCATAAATTTCTCCCTGGACAGTCTCATTTCAGAATCGTTTGTGTCATTTTGAAGTAAGAACAAGAAGAAAAACCACTAGTGAAACGTGCTTTACTAACTAACTTGTTCTTTCCATTTGTATCACCATTGTATGTGAATTAACAATGGAATTTCTGTGTCATATTGCTGTACTCTTAACATTTTTCTTCAGCATATTGATGTACTGTTAACAATTGCCAAATGTTGCTATTTTGTTACATTATACAGTGTTTCCCATATTGAACACTGCCACAGACTGGGTTAGTTGCAAGGACCTCTTGTTCCATGGGATGAGAGTTCTGGTCAGGTGGACAAAAAATTCGGTGAAGAAATAATGACAGAGATGACATATGTAAATGCAGGATCTGAATGTATTTCTTAAAAATAGCATGAGGCTTTTACAGTCATTACAAAAGAGAAATGAGAAATCTGGCAGCTCAGCAGTTGAGGTATATCTGAGGCCACTTGAAAACACACTGGGTCTAAAGCAGCAGCCATCTCCTCTGGACTGGTGCAGCACCCCTGGGCTCCAAGCATGCTTGGGCCCATGTGGCCCACCTGGGGTCGGGGGGCGGGTGGGCTACGGATGTGTCAGCCAGGAGGGTAGAACTTCAATCTCGAATCTAGAATGCTGAATGCTGCACTCTGTCTCTCACACACAACCTCCGCTCAAGGTCCCGCCCATCCTTAGTAAAACACCCACTATGCTAATCTGTGCTAGTAGAGACAAGTCTCTTTCTTGCTAAATCCTAGGAGTGGTTCAGCTGCAGTACAGGACTGAGAATGAGGATTCTACTTGACTCTGCCCTGGGATAAGTCTCCTGTTCTGTAAGCTTCAATGCCCTACCCACAATGCCGAAGGCAACTAGTCTGGATGGGTAACATTCTTTATGAAATTCCAAGCCAGGGTTTAGCTAAGATGTTGGAACCCTGGTAAAGGTCAGAGAGCAATGTCCAATTTTGCCTAGCTATTAATAAGTCATATCTTGGTGGGCACCTAACATGCGAGTTCACAAGGACATGTCTGGGCTACTTCTGAGTTAGGGGATGCCATTACTGACTGAATAACCAGGAGGCACAAACTCCCTTTGAAGTCATAATGCCTCTTGTCCACGATCAGGCTTTTAACCCTGATATTGCAGACTTCACTGGAGCAGATGAGTGGGTGTGGCAGAATACCTACTCATAATTTTCTATAATAGTATTACTTGAAAAAAATCTTATTATTTTTGATGAATTATAAGTTGTGAGAGTCACATGATCAAGTACATCTTTGTCTTGACTATCAAGAAACAAACAATGGAGGCAATCCAAGCATTTTGAATTTCAACTTATAGTTTTTTTGACTCTTCACTTTGAGAAAATATAATTTAAAATTATGAGTACCAAATTATGTTGATATGGAATAGCACAGTCCAAAATCTAAAACTTAAGCGTAATTAGGTACTTCTATTGGGTATTGAATTTTATATTCAAGTATTAACATATTCCTCCTCCATCACTTTGTCAAGTATTAGGTAAATTCTTTTCTTACAATTTGGATCTTTGTCAAAGAATAATCTAGACTTCTAGAAAATGTTATATTCACATAAACCAGCATGGCCCTCCAGTTAATCACCTGTGATTTTTTTTTATTGATACTGATGGGTTTTTTCTTTTATCCAAGGATTAAATGGAAGGTAATTCCTTTTTTTCCTTTAAGTGTTTTTAGCTGATATAATAATTATATATAATATATAGCATATTATATGCATATATGAGAGGAGAGTATAGTGTAATGGTTTTATATCCTAAAATAATCAAGCTAGCCCTTTAAGTATAGTCACTACCTCATACTCCACTATTTCTTCCTTGTGAGAACATTTAAACTGCTCCCTTCTAGCTATTTTGAAAACTCACTATGAAATTAACCACCATAATCCTACAGTGAAATAGAACATCTGAACGTATTCTTCTTATCTCAACATAAATCTTAATAGCTCTTTAAACGTAACTTTTAAAGGGTAATTGATTAGTTTGGCTGTTCTTATCTTTTATAATTTAATTTTTACTTCTTTGCTTTGGATTAATTAATGCTTTTGCATTTTCCATGCTGATAATTTCATTATAAACTATTTAAAACTTGTTCCAATGTCAGCAGATTAAAGTTATTACTTATAGTCAGATTCTCAACTTTGTAGATCATACAAGAGTAACACATGGCTAAAAGCCTTGGTAATTTCTTGTTGCTTTATTGTGTCATATTTCATATGTGGCAAAGAAAATAAAAATTAGGTTAAATCTTTCTGAAAACAGTTAAGTTTTTATTTAACATACATTTGTGTTATCTCTGTTTATTATTATATTTTCACAATCCTAGGGATGATTGATAACAATATATTAGGTATCATTTTAGCTACAGATTGAACTTAACATATGCTTTTAAATTTCCATAGAAATAAATTACAAAAATGGTAATACTGCAATTTTGTTTGGACAAACAACACTGTTCAGCTAATTATGGTATCTTAATCTGACTTTGTGGCGTAGAGTTTTAAGAACCTGCCTTAAGGTTAGATAAAGAGAGTTCAGTGGTCACAAAGCACTTGGCATGCAAGCCTGCAAACCCTCGTTCAGATCCTCAGAACTAAGGTCAAACAAGACTAGGTGCCATAAGCACCTATAATCCTGGTATGCTATGAGGGAAATTGACCAGAGACTAATGCAGCTCTTCAGCTGGCTAACTTAGTTTATGCTGTGGGGAAGAGGCCGTGTCTTACACAAGGTGGTGAGGGAAGAACTGATACTTGAAAGTTGTCCACTGACCACTACATATGTGTTATAGCATGGGACTTGCATGACCTTATTCATACACATATTACTCATACACATGTGTATACACACATGCACATACACACATACACACACTCTCACACACACTCACACACAAACCTACATTAGGAAATAGTTGAATAGCATCTTTCGATATTAACATCCAATCTCTGGCTTCCAGTTTATAAATCAAAGTTACTGTTTTTAAAAAAATAAATCGTTTCCAGTCTGGAAATCAATCTGGGGGGTTGGCAAAGGATTGGGAATAGTTCAACCTGAAGCCACAGCTGTACCTCTCCTGGGTATATATCCAAAAGATGGTGGGACACCATACCACAAGGTCACATACTCCACTGTGCTCATAGCAGCTTTATTCATAATAGCCAGAAATTGGAAACAACCCAGATATTCCTGAACTTTAGAATGGATACAGAAAAAATGTGGTACATTTATGCAATGGAATACTAGTCAGCTATTAGAAACAAGGACATCATGAACTTTGCAGGCAAAGGGATGGAAGTAGAATGAGGTAACTCAGACCCAAAAGAACTTGTATGGTACGTACTCACTGATAAGTGGATATTAGCCATCAAGTACAGAATGCCCATGATATACCCCATAGACCCAAAGAAGTTAAATAAGAATGAAGGTTCAAGTAAGGATGCTTGAATCCCACTTAGAAGAAACAAAATAGTCTTAGGAGACAGAAGGAGGGAGGTAACAGGGAATGAGAGAGGGGAATGGGAAGGCAGGAACATGTGTGGGTAGAGAAAGGAGAGAGGATCAGTGAGCCAGAAGACTAAATCTGCCACTGCCTAGGGTGGAGGAGAGGGGAGATTCTCTACAAAGTCCCAAAGACCTGGGAAGGGGGAAGCTCCCAGGAGTCGATGTGGGTGACCTTAGCCAAGGTGCCTAACAGTAAGGACAGAAAAACTGTAGAGACCACTTCCTGTAGCCAGGCAGGACCCCAGTGGAAGGATAGGGACACTAACCCACCCACTAAACATTCGACCCCATATTTGTCCCATCTAAAAGATATGCAGGGAGGGAACAGAGACTGAAAGAAAGGCCAATCAATAACCGGCCCAAGTTGAAAGCAATCCCAAGGGCAAACACCAATCCCCGACATCTTTAATGATAACTTTGCTATGCTTGTAGACAGAAGCCTAGCAAAACTGTTTTCTGAGTGACTATACACAGGAGTGGAGGGAAACAGAAGCAGATACCCACAGCCAAACATCAGACGGAGGTCACAGGTACTTAGAGAAGAGTTGGGGGAAGATCGAAAGCCCAGAAGTAGATGGGCAACTCCACAGAAAGATAAACTTAATCAACACACCTGAACCCCTGGGAACTCTCAGAATCTGAGCCACCAACCACTGAACTTAATGAGACTCCCCGGGTGTACGTGTATCAGACAGGCTGCTCAGTCTTCATGGCTGCCTTCTTTGGCCTCAGTGGGAGGGGATGCACCTATTCTAGCAGAGAATTGATGTGCCGGGGTAGGGAGATACCCTGGGGGTGGTCCCACCTTCTCAAAGGAGAAGGGGAGGGGGAGAAGAAAGGGGGTGGGGGGAAGGGACTCTGTGAGGGACTAGGCAAATAAAAAAAACACTAAAAGTTTTTCTTTAATCAGTATATCAAAGCATCAGACTAAAGCAAAGTTAGATGCATATTCTGAAACAAATGACTCTCAATCCATTTTATCAAATAACCTTGGTACATTATTTTAAAGTTCACAAAGTTCAAGTTGACCTAGGACTAATTATCCAAGATGGAATAAACTCATTTCCTCACTGCCAAAGGAAAGTTTGTTTTATTGTATATTCTTTATGATTTACTATAATTCATGAAGCCCATTACAGTGTGGTAATTAAATGAGAAATACCTCTATAGATTCAGTTGAGCACTTGGTCTCAAGTCAGTGCACTGTTTAGGGATGCTATGAAACTTGCAGGAAGAGGCTTACTGGTGGCATTATGTCAGTGGGGTGGGCTTTGAGAGTGTATAGCATTGACCCTCTTCCAGTTCACTCTCCTGTTTCCCTGGGAGCACAAGATCATCCGGTTTCCTGATTGGGCCACCCAGTGCCATCCTGTTTGAACATTCTGTATTACATATTTTGTATTAGTCACTGTTCTGTTGCTATAATCATGCTGTGACCAGAAACAACTTCCAGAGGATATAATGCATTTTTGCTTACAGTTGAAGAGGGATAGAAGTCCATTATGGTGGGTTCTCAGTGGTACTTTGTGTTTTTAAAAGTATGGTTGTGTTTTATTTCCAGAGTCTCTTGGTTATGCTCATCCTTCTTTTCAGGCCCCCAAATTGCTTTCTGTATTTTCTTTACATTTAGTTTATTGGATATAATATTTTTAAGCCTTTCTTTCTCCTTCAGCTACAGAAAGTTTTCCTAAGTATGTAAGTCTAGGTAGGCCTTCATGGTTTTTGAGGACTCGGAACGCATTGCTCTAGTTTCTTCTGGTTTTCAAAGTTTACACTGAGAAATAATCTGTTATTCTGATAGGTTTTCTTATTATGATTTGTGTTTTTTATTTTTCTTGCAGCACTCAATATACATCCTTTATTCTATATGTTTAATATATAGCTGTGACATTGCCATGAGGATTTCTTATCTGTTTGGTGTTCTGTGTGCTTACTATCTGGATGGATGTATATTCCTTTAGACTGGGTAAGTTTTTCTTCTATAATTTTGTTAAAATTCTGGTCTCTGCCAGTGAACACGGGTTCTTCTTCCTCATCTCTGCCTATAACTTGAATGTTTGGTTTTTATCCATAGTATCTCATATTTCCAGTATGTTTCTATTCTATATATTTTTATATATCTTGCTTACTTAGTCGAGATATTTAACTTCATCTTTTAGTCCAGATAATATGTCTTCTCTCCACTTTATTCTCCCTGTTGAGCTTCCCTTTGAGTTTCCTACTTGGGTTATTTGTTGCTTTTTTGTTTGTTTGTTTGTTTGTTTTGTTTTTGTTTTTTGTTTTTGTACTTTTCAATGTTATCTTCATTTCTGATTAAGTCAATTTTCATGTTTCCATTATTTTAATAAATTCCATTTTCAAGTTCTGGGTTATTTTTATCATTTCTATCAGGCTTTTGTTATGTTTTATTGGGCACCACTCAGGCACTTATTCTCTCTATTTTATTTCTTTAATTTCCATTTTATGTCTTCTTTAAACTCCTTGAATTTTGTGATGAAGACAGTAAGTATTCTTTAAAATTCTATATCCTGTGTTTTTTCTAAGTCAGTAGTTATCAACCTTCCTACTCTTCTGATCAATTAATATAGCTTCTCATGTCTTGGTGACTACCAACCATAAAATTATTTTGTTTCTATTTCATAAATGTTTTCTTACTATTATGAATTGTAATGCAAGTATCTGATATGCAGGACATCTGATATGTGACCCCCTAAGGGGTCATAACCCCCAGCTTGGAAACTACTGATCTAATTCTCATTTGCAGACAGAAGGACTTAGCTTTTGAAACTCAATTGATCTCATATGCTGTTTATACTTTTCTGATGAGACCTCTGTTAGTTATTTGTCTGACATGAACAGAACATGTTGGGACAAAAGAAAGCATATATAAGTAGGCTAGACCTAAAGTTGGAAACACTTTAGGTGGAATTAAGTTAGGTAGACAGAGAGGACATAATATGCAAGATTTGTATTCTGGCGCAAGCTTAGTGTATGTGGAGATACATCTACCTGGGTGGGGAAGTTGGATGTGGTGTCTGTCGGGCCTGTAGATAGCCAGTATATAAGGTAGGTATGTCCTGGCATAAACCTAGAGGCTGAGTGTGGTAGAGGCAGAAGTCGCCCACATTGGTTGAAACGCTGGAACTGGGCAGATCTGGTGGGTTTGTGACAGCACTCTGTTAGAAATAGCCGAAAATGAGGTTTGCAGGAAGTGCAGTTCTGCTCAAAGCAAAGAATAAAGGCAGAACTTGCTACTCTATCAAAGGAACAATATTGTATAGCTGAATCAAGATTTTTCTGTTAGGTTTCAGTATAATTTTTGTAATATAAGCTACTATGGAAAATAAAAAAGCAGTATTTTGACTAAGCATAAGTTGTGGATTATTTACAAAACAATCTACTCTATGTAATGGCTGGTTTTGTGTGTCAACTTGACACAGACTGGAGTTATCACAGAGAAGGGAGCTTCAGTTGTGGAAGTGCCTCCATGAGATCCAGCTGTGGGGCATTTCCTCAATTAGTGATCAAGTGGGTAGGGCCCCTTGTGGGTGGTGCCATCCCTGGGCTGGAAGTCTTGGGTTCTATAAGAGAGCATGCTGAGCAAGCTAGGGAAAACAAGCTAGTAAGGAACATCTCTCCATGGCCTCTGCATCAGCTCCTGTTTCCTGACCTGCTTGAGTTCCAGTCCTGGCTTCCTCTGGTGATAAACAGCAATGTGGAAATAAGCTGAATAAACCCTTTCCTCCTCAACTTGCAGCTTGGTCATGATGTTTGTGCAGGAATAGAAACCCTGACTAAGACACTCTATTTCTTCACTCTAAGTTACTGGTTTTCAACCTGTGGGTCATGACCCCTTAGCTTAGACCTGAGGGTCCTGCCCTTTCCCTGGAGTTGTCAAAAACCATCAGAAAGAACAGATTAAAACAGATTCCAGTTGCCAAGTGCTGGGGACCAGCAGAGGACAGGGCCTGAGAAGGGTAGCTGTAGCAGGCAATGCAGAGAGGAAGTGCAGAGGCCAGCAGCAGTTGGAATTTTTTTCTGAGCCTCTGAAGATATTTTATCTGTGCTCACATTCTGGAGATAGACCACAGACGAGGAAGCTGCTTTCTCAGGGTCACAGGATTTATTTCTATTTCTTACAGCAGTGATTACACCATCTCCTGTTTGTGTGTCAAAGAATTTCTTATACTTAATTATTCAAGAAAAGCAAAACTACATATTTTTTTAATGATTATAGTCTGAAGTTCAGTGGTCGCATGTTCTGTGTCCATTAGACAAAGGTTAGCTAAGTGGGTTGGGGTCAGGGTAGAAGGGGGACTTTCATCTTCTTCCTGTCAAAGCTTCTCGGTTATAGGTACTAGACAATTGGAAATATGAGGGAAAAGTTAATCTTACATATAATTTCAATAAACAAAGCCAAAACCTTAACAAACTGAAGTATAACAGATTTTAAGCCTTTTTTCAAATCTTAAAAAGTCTTTCTTTCTTTTTTTTATATTTCCTTTATTTACATGTCATATGATTTCTCCAAGTTTCACCTCCAAAAAACAAACAAACTCCATTGGTCCTTTCTCTAACTCCTTCATTGGGGAACCTATACTCAGTTCAATGGATGACTGTGAGCCTCTACATCTGTATTAGTCAGGTACTGTCAGAGCCTCTCAGGAGATAGCTATATTAGGCTGGTTTGTCCTTCCTTCAGTCTCTGCTCCATAGTTAGTCTCTGCAGCTCCTTCCATGGGTATTTTGTTCCCCCTTTTAAGAAGGAATGAAATGTCCACATTTTGGTCTTCCTTCTTCTTAAGTTTTTTGTGGTTTGTGGATTGTTCTTTCTGTATTCTGAACTTCTGGGCTAATAACCACTTATCAGAGAGTGCATATCATGTGTGTTCTTTTGGGATTGGGTTACCTCACTCAGGATGATATTCTCCAGATCCATCCATTTCCCTAAGAATTTCATAAATTCATTGTTTTTAATAGTTGAGTAGTACTCCATTGTGTAGATGTACCACAATTTCTGTATCCATTCCTCTGTTGAGGGACATTTGGGTTGTTTCCAGTTTCTGGCTATTATAAATAAGGCTGCTATGAACATGGTGGAGCATGTGTCCTTATTACATGTTGGAGCATCTTCTGGGTATATGTCCAGGAGTGGTATAGCTGGGTCCTCTGGTAGAACTATGTCACCACAACATGAGGAACTGTGTTGAAGAGTTACAGTATTAGGAAGGTTGAGAACCACTGCTCTAAGTAGAAAAAATATATGAATTACATTCTATTATATCATATCATAAAATTTAAGACATTAGGCATGCATTGTGAGTACTGACTTCATAGTGGCCAAATACTAAAGCATGATCCAATTTTACATCCAAATTTCCAGGAAACAGTGGCTCACTTAACTATCACAAGAATGTTTCAGAGTTTGATATTCAGCACTGAAATTTGAGTACTCAATTTTTGGAAATGTCATCTAACCCTTACCTGTTTTTTCTTTGAGAATCACCCATTTTCATGTGTAATTCTATTTTTTGTTTATTTATGTCCAATTTTCAGAGGAACCACCCAACTGATTTCCAGAGTGGTTGTACCAGCTTGCAATCCCACCAGCAATGAAGGAGTGTTCTTCTTTCTCCACAACCTCTCCAGCATCTGCTGTCACCTGAGTTTTTATCCTAGTCATTCTGACTGGTGAGAGGTGGATTCTCAGGGTTGTTTTGATTTGCATTTCCCTGATGACTAAGAATGTTGAACATTTCTTTAGGTGCTTCAGCCATTCGGTATTCATCAGTTGAGAATT
>JADRCC010267133.1:0-10488 GCA_019843855.1 Hylomyscus alleni | reverse complement strand
GGCATCTCAGAAGGTTGATGGCTCCCATTCTTACCCAGAGAATGGGCTACACAGACAGAAACACTGTGTACACTCCCGCAAACCTCACAAGAAAGGGCCATGCAGGCGAGTGCCACCCACAACAAACTCTTGTTTCTAGTGTTAGTCATGCAGTTTCCCATCCATGTTCTTATGTGCCTTCTCTGTTAAATATGACCCAGAACATTCAACAGTATCATCAAGGGGACGAAACCACATCCAAAGCTAAGGCAGAACATTTCATAGGTCTTATAATAGTCTCTTTTATTCCAGATCACAACCTTCTACGTAAGTTCTTGTACCATAGCATTTCATTCTTTTCCTTTAAAAAACTCTCTCTGTGTCTGTCTGTCTGTCTGTCTGTCTCTCTCTCTCTCTCTTTCTCTCTCTCTCTCTCTCTCTCTCTGTGTGTGTGTGTGTGTGTGTGTGTGTGTGTGTGTATCTATGCCCTAGAGTCCAATCTGGGGGCATCCGAGGGGATGTAGATACAGTGAGCTGTGAGTCACCCACCTTAGAGCTGGAATGATACTCAGTAAGGGCAGTACATGCTCCTAAGAGCTGAACCATCTCTCCAGCTCCACAGTAAAATTCTTCATAGAGAGTGATTTTATTTTTTCTTGAGATGGCCAATGATAAAAATATAAAAAATATGCTGTAATCCCAGAACATAGAGGCAGAGAGCTAAGATGTCCCATGGGGGCCTCAGCTACAAAAGTTCAATGCCACCCTGGAATATATGACATGTTATTTCAAGGAGAGAAACAAACGATCCCATTTAGGAAAAGAACCACCAGTATTTATACTTTACAAGTCGTATGAAACAGGAATCTTTATGAGATACTGTAACAATGGTCACTGGGCATGCCTCATGTGTTAGAAATAATATCAGTGCTTAGAAGGCCCTAACATAGCCCCTGGGATCCAGAAGGGACTCCAGTATGTATCATGGATTCGGGAACACAGAGAAGTCATGTAACATGTAAATCCCATGGCATGAGACAATCAGAGTGGCTGAGAATCCTTGTTCTGGTTCCTTGGTCTGGGAAAATATACACGAAACAAACCGTCTTCTCTCAAATGCTACATAAGACAGAGGAAGTGTCATCTTGAAAGAAATGCGGAAAGACACCAACCATTAGACAAGAATAACTGTGGAGTCATCATTTTCCTGCAGTCAAAACCCAAGCTCAGACACCATGGCCACTGCACTGCTTAATGCCAGCCATTTCCTAAGAATCTGAAGCTCTCAGCTCTCAGACAGAAGCAAGGGACCTCTCTGCTTTAAAAGACCCAGCAGGAACCCTACTGGGTATGCTGGCTCAGTGAATTTAAACTGGCTTCGCACCCTGCTATAGGAGTTAAATAATTTGCTCTGCCAAAATTCCTTGGATTTTGTGCTTGTTTATGTCCTGGAGACCCAGACCCATTCCTGACATTAGGAACCTTGATAAAGTCACTCACTTATGACAGCCACGAAGCTCAAAAGGAGGATCAGCGATGCAGCAGACACAGAGATGCCAATAAAGATGTCCTTAGTGGAGATCTTCAGGGGAGGCTGTGTTGGGACCACTTCCTAAGGAAACATCAGTAATTGATGTGGTTTCACCAACTGAAATGAGGAGAAAATACATCCCATACCTCCATTGCCAGTAACTAGTATAGAATATGCAAGTATGTGGTCATGTACTCCTTGATTCTCAGTACTTGGAAGGCAGAGGTAGAGGAATTCATGAGAGTTCCAAGAGAATATGGTCTTCATAGCAGCTCTGGGAAAGTCGGAACTACACAGAGAGACCATGTGTTAAAAAATATAGACTAGAGCCTGCACGTAGAACCAAACAACCTGCATTGGTACTAAGCTGTGACCCTCTAGACAATATAAACTTCAAATTATCTTGGAAGAGGATTGAATTTTTTTTTCTTGCAGCTTTAGGTAACAAGGATGCATGTCTCAAGTGATTATATCTGCAATAATATTTAGTAAGTTATTGTTCTATTGATAAAACAATGGCTATTTTCTAAGTTGATGCTCTGATCTTTCCTCATAAGCTCATAGATAGATCCTATTTGTCTTATAAAATGCAATTCTGGATTCTCTTTTTCTCTTACCCTGCTTTTAATACCAAGAGATAGAGGCAAGAGAGTTGAAGCCCAGTCTGGTATAGAGCAAGTTTCAGGTAAAGAAAAGCTTAGATCCGGGCATGCCTGTACTCGCCCTTTAATCCAGCTCTCAGGAGACAGAGGCATCAGCACATCTTTGAGTTCTATTCAGTCAGTTCAGTTGAGTCCATGACTTGAGAGATGATGCAGGAAGTGGAGTTCATGGCGGTTCAGTTCATGGCATTCACAGGCAATTTTTATAGGGACAGTTTTACAGGGACTGGTTGCAAAGAGAAGATTCTAGATATGTCTAAAAACAGAACAAGCCCGAGAATGAGAAGGTGTCAGAAGGTTAGAACAGATCACCAGAGTTATGTAGCACAATTCACTGAGAAGCTAAGAGAAGTCAGATTGAATCAGTCAGCTTGGAATGGAGTTTGGGCCTGAACAACTGAGTCAAACCAACCAGTCAGAATTCAGAAAGAACTAGAAAGGGTGAGCTTATTCAGTAGTAAGCCTCCAAAGGGACAATTACATAAGGCGAATAAAAGTTACTTTTACATTTCTATTTCTGGTTTGTTTTTGTTTTGTTTTTTGAGACTAAAGTCTGTGACCTAATTTGACAAAGTGTCTAAAGGCAACATGATTGCAGAAAGAGAGATGTGTGAATCTTACTATTAACACACAAAGGGATATGCTTACAGTGTCATTATTCCAAGGGTCATATAAAGATGTCCCAACAAGAATGAAAATTGTTATTATCAACATGTTAGATTTTCACTACAGAGACTACGTGTATTCAGAGCAACTTTTATAAAAGTTAAATAGTTAAAGAGTTAAAAGTTAAATAGTTCTGGGTTTCCTTAGAGTAGGTTCAGGTATATTGATAGGTTCGAATGTACTTGAAATTGTAAGTCTCCTTGAAGAACTTGTTGGAACTCCTGATTTTAGAAATCAATATGAAAGCAAGTGCAAGTCGAGCAAGAGAGCAAGAAGAGTGTTCTGCTGCACCTGCTCCACGGCCTAGCAGTGAGAGGCTGTCTGCAGGCACACAGTCCTCTCCTGAACTTCTGGCCTTTGTTACGGACCAGTTTTTATGAATGACAGCAGTGAGAGGCTGTCTCCAGGCAGACGGTCCTCTCTTGAACTTCTGTCCTTTGTCACTGACCAGTGAGGATGTGGCAGGGAGAGTGAGGATAGACAGGCTCACCAATAGGAGGCAGCTGCACTGACAACATGGAGATGAGAACAGAGCCCAGGTTCCTATGGAAACACTTTATAAATGACAGGAGTCAGATCCTCAGATGTCTCTAAGCATCTGTGAGATAGAGACAGTAAGGGGGCTGGGAGAGATTTTGTACCTTTCACTGGTAAATGACTGACTTCTCTCACAGATTACAGGCTCAGCATATTCAATGCAGTCAGTCCTGAGAGGACACAGCACACAGCACTGCATCATAGCAAGGGGTAATTAACCTAGCTGTCTTATGAAAGATACCATGCAAAGCCCAACACAAAGAATTAGTACTTTTGAATAGAGAGTAGACACAGTCTTCTATGTTGTTGTTTTTGTTTTGTCTTCTTTTTGTTTTTGTTTTTTTGCCAATAAAGAGAAACATGGTGAATATCACTTATCCAAAAAGTTTGGTATGAGGAATTTTCATAATTTAGGTATTTCTGAAAAAAAAATTTAAATTTATGTTTGGCTTAGAGATGGTACTCAGATTTAAATATGGAAGTATATTGCTTTCATATGCATACAGTTCATATGCATAGCTTACATCTACATTTATGAACCACTGATAATTCTGCATATGAATACTTCATGGCATTGAGTTTTCTAGATGTTTCTATAGAGGCAATGCCCAAGAGGTTTTAGATCTTGAAGTCCTGCAGATTTGCTGCCGGGGCAAGGCAGGTTCAAGCTGTATGTCACAAATCAGGGAAATCAGAAGTGCTGTATGAATCCAAACTCCTTACTGATGGTCTGTGAGTGCACAGAGATCCTAGACTAGAAGGAACAGGAAACGGAGCCTGGAAGAAAGAGTCAGTGAGGACTCCAGCAGGAGCACGAACACTGCTCTGCCAGCTCTCATGGATGCCCAGAAGCGGATCAGTCAATCCTGACTCTGCTAACTACAAAATAAAACCCAGGAACAGGGATCAACTCCTCCCAACACACTTCTCCTTAATGGATGCGATGTAATTCAAATCTAAAGTGTTCTCTCTAGGAAAAAAGAGAAAAAAATGTGTTCACCTGTTACATGCGGGAAGCTAATGGAGGTAGAGTTCAACTCACTTTTTAAATTTATAAAAATTATACTTATTCACTTATTTTTTTACTTCTTTCTCTCTTTCTTCTCCCCTTTAGCCCTTTTGTCTGTATGTGTGCATATTTTTTCATGGACAAAGTGTTGAGGTCAGAGGTCAACTTGAGAGAGTTGGCTCTCACCTTCTAGCAACTAGCTTGCAAGAATTGAACTCAGGTAATCTAGCTTGGCCACAGGCACCTGTTCCCACTGAGCCATCTTGCTGGCCCTCACTCCCCTTTCCCTTAAAGGACCAGTTAAGTGATAGGTCTATTGGACTCAGGAACCAACAACTAAGTATGGAGGGACAAGCACTCCTGGCAGTCAGTGTGGAAGTCAGTGAGGACGACACAGCAGGGAGCAGGTGTGGCTGCGCTGCAGTCAATCTATTCACACTACCAAATACAAACTATTCACACATTTAGATTCAAACCATTAGCTTGCTAGTCCAATATAATGTATGGACAGAGGCAGGAAAACAATTCTAATCCTCCCTGGACAGTAAAAACTTAGTGGAGAAAAAAAAGCAAGCATGCAAAAAAACAAAAACCAAAACCAAAAATAAACCCAAAAGAAAACAACTGAAAACCAACAACCCTAATCAAAAGGTCAAGATGGGAACAACAACCAGAAAAGAACCAACCATCTCCGGAGCTTCTCTTTTCTCGCTCTGGGATACTTTATCTCCCAGGTGGATGGGAAGGTGCAGAGGAGCCAATGGGGGTCCTGGGACAGCTGAGGAGTCAGCTCAGTGTGCTTAAATCATGAGAAATTATACAAAGTGGTTGTTAAGGAGTAGACAGAGCGTCTCTTGTGGACCCCAGTGACGAGCCAGACAGAGGACTTTTAAACACTGACCAGTGAAAGAATTTCTAAGCTTGATAACAGCTCACTCTAAAGGATTTCAAGCAGCTGTGCATGGCGACACAGGCTTTGTTCCCATTAGTGAAAAAGACAGAAGCAATTGGATTAGTGAGTTTTCAGGTGGCCTGATCTACTTGGGGAGAGATCATGGGCATTCATACCACACAGTGAGATTCAGCCTCAAAATAAAATAGATAAGTAAAAAAGCAAGTAACAACTGCAAAAACTGAACAATTATAGAATGATGTTCTGAATTTAAAAAAAAAATAGGGACAAGTTAGTACTGGTTTCTACTGTCAGTGCTAACTCTTAGTAAAGGACATTAGGAAATATCACTAGAAGAAGGCGCATCCTCATAATTCAAGTCCTTTGAGAGGACAGAGTTAGCCAGAGCCAGGCTGACTCCATGACAGGCTGCAAACTGGCAGTCTGGGAGACTAGGCCTAAGTTTCTGTTTCCCACAACTGGGAAAGTCCAAAACAAGCGAATTCCAGGGAAACCCATCCCTTACCAGCAGCCAATCAGGAAGCTGCCCCACCGCCAACCCCAGAGCCTTAACAAATCACAAAGGCATCTACTCCTAGAGATACAGCCAAAAAATCAAGGAAAAGAAAGATAAAATCTGGCACTCCTACCCTAACAGGCCTTAAATTGACCCTGCCAAGTCCACATCTGTTTTCCATCCTGATGTATGGTAGGGCCCTGCATCTAGGTTCTCTACAGAATAAATGTTCTTTGATGTTGCATACTATTTGCATCTACGGTATCATTTTTCAAGAATCATGGACCCTTACACATTTATGACAAGGATTTCCACATCAAAAGAGAAACTGTAGTGACTTAAACCCAGAGTTTTCATGAACTTCTCACTAGTAACCACTGAGCAGGTGTTGAAAGAGAAACATTTTCCCATGTGGCCATTTTTTTTAAATAAAAGGATAATTTTGTGACATAATGTGAGGAATATTTCCAAAGCCCAAGGCAGGCAGACAGGGAGTAGAACTGTCCACTTATACCTGTGGCCTGTGCCACAATGGCCAGAAGGTCAGCTGACCACTGGGGAAGCCAGTTCATCTGTGCATCAGCACTCTGCATTGCCTACTTTTCAGGATACAGCTGTGACAGTTTTATACAGTTGAGAACAGATGTTTCGACCAGGCGTGGTAGTTCATGCCCTTCATCTCAGCATGTGGGAAGCAGTGGCAGTTGGATGTCTGACTTTGAGGCCAGCCTGGTCTACAAAGGAAGCCAGAACTACTAAGAGAAACCCTATCAAACAAACAACAAGTGTTTTTAATGTTGTAAGACAATAACTTAGAGATAGAGGATACCTTTTAATTCAAGTCAGTAGTTTAAATAAAGCTCCTTCCTGTGTTTTAGGACAGAAAAACGAACATAGTTTCATGGACTAACAGGACTGTCCCAAGTACAGTGAGGACATGGATCCTGACTTAGCTTTGGTCTTGCATTAAGGGGTGTTTTAGTTTCACCCAAGCACATAAAAGGTATTCTGTGCCTGTTGAGAAACTTTAGGATAGCAGTCTAGACTGGGTAATGCCCTGAGCCTGGGTACAGATTGGAGGACTCTTTTTCTTAGTGGGGCTTCCTCGACTCTGCCTGACCTTACCTAGGGAGCCTGGCCCTTACATCCTCTACCTGAGGATTATTGCCTAGTCCTTGGTGAAATCACAGGTTCCCCTCCCTTTCTCCCCATAAGAACCTGCGCAGCAGGCACCTGAAATGACTCTCCATACATAGGAGGCATTCCCAGGACCTTAAGTCTCAGTTAATGAACATTCATCCTAAAATGATCCCCTTCCCAGTCTCCAAGGTTTATATAAGCCTCGTTCACCCAGAATAAAGAGCACAAGTTGTTTCACTGAATACCAAGAGCCATAACACTAAAATTCCTGCCCTCACAGCGAGACCAAGATTCTGCTGACCCACCCTTTGCAGATTCTACTTCATCCTTTCCCAAGGCCAGTGTGCAGCTGTGCCTGAGCACCCAAGGGGGGAAGTGGAACAGGGAACCACATGCTACAAAAGGGTATTTAAGACAGGGTAATTTAGCCTGGGTGGGAGGGGAACTCTCTCGTATTCTCAGCACTAGAAAGTGACTGGCAGGAGGCATCAGAGGACAGCCTGAGATGCATGAGGTTATGTCATTCAAAAATAATAAAAGCATGTGTTCACTCCCACGCATGTTTATAAGTACTTTTGTTTCCTTGTTAAGGGTGAAGAACAAGTTATTAGCAAACAGAGGACTCGGTTCACAATAAGAAGTAAGTAACCAGCAAAGAAATAAGGCGAGCTTACCCGGTTGAACTTGCAGTGAGTTGGTCAGTGTCTGTGCACCACCATCCAGTCTCTTATTTTCCACTCGACAGCAGTAGTGACCACTGTCACTCTCAGCGACATTCACTGTTGTCAAGGCCACATTTCCTTGAAGAAGTGGCCCATGTACGTGGTAGTGATAGTAGGTCTGATAGAGGATTTGGAATCCATTAGTCACCATGCCCATATGTATCAGAAGCACATGCCCCTCTGCCCGAGAGCATGGATGCTAATCATTAGATACTGGATACATACCTGGCACTGTGACAGGCTGACCCACCCCTCCATGTACTTCTGGGAAAGAATCCACAGCAGCTGTGGATAAAGAGAGAGAAATGGAGGGTGAGCTCAAAATATTTTCCTATAACTAACTTGCTTCTTCATTTCTTTCCTATTTTTTCTTTTGACTCAACTGTGGATTGAACCTGACACATGATGCATGGGAGACATGCACTCTATGAGCCCATCTTTTTGTTTTTATTTGGAGAGTTTTGATAGCTTAGCATTTTACTATAAACAATTTTCTGTTAGTGAATCTTTCAGTGTGACTATGTAATAGATGTGTGTGTGGATAAAACAATTTACTGTAGTGTACTACATTCACATTCTCTTTTTAATTATTTTTGTATCTCTCTCTCTCCCTCCCTCCCCTGAGATATCTAGTTCTCACAGGCCTACAACTCTCTACGTAGATTAAGTTAGCCTGGAACTCATAGAGATCCATCCAGTTCTGCCTGCTAGGATTAAAGGTATGCACCATTATTGCTGACTTGTTGGCTGGTTTGTAGATAGGGCCTTGCTCTGTAGTGCAGGCTCTCTTGTATTTACTGTAGTCTGGCCTCAGACTCCTGAGAAACGGGACTACAAGCATGCCTACTGACTTTTAACATTTTTAAAATTTTGAAAATGCTGTTTCACATGCAGTGCACAATGATGGGCTTCTGCAAAAGATGCTCTTCGAAGGTGAAGGCAGGGAGACTAGTAAGTGAAGACCAAGCTGGGCTTATGAGACCCTATCTCAAACCACCCCTAACCCTCTCCTCCAAGCTACTGAAATAAAATCATTAACTCTTCGGCCTCCTCCCTATACAAAGAGCAGAGCCCAGGCTTTGCTTATTGTCTGACTGTCTGGTTTGTTTGTTTGTTTGTTTGTTTTTTCAGCATTGTTGATGTAAAGGTAGAACTTCAGCATCAATTTTCAGAAAGGCTTCTGTTTGTTCATATGGTTTTCGTTTTGGGTTGCTTTGTTTTGGTTTCTGTTTTTGTTTTGTTTTGATGTTGTTATGGTTGTTTTTGAGACCAGATCTCACTGTGTAACCTTGACTGACATCCGTATTTAGAACACTATATGTAGAATGGGCTGCCTGAGTTCATGGAGATCTGCCTGCCTCTACCTCCCCATGATGGGATCAAAGGGGCACCACGAGGCCAAGCACGGAATGGGTTTCATAAAACCTCAGGAGGGGCGAGCTTTTGGGATCAGTCCTCAAAACTGATCCCGAACAAAGAGAAACCAAAATCAAACCCAAAACCTGAACAAGGATTCCTTCTTATATATTAATAACATTCCAGAAACTGGACAAGACTTATAACATGAGACCACAAAATCAGAATATCAAATCAAGGATTAAATCATGCAAATTTTAAACGTAGCACAACAGCTTTAATATGTATCTGTTGAGAGGATGGACAGAATTCCTTATTACCAGTTGCTTCCACATGAGGGGAATCTGAGGGCTGAAGATGCAGCTCAAAGATGCCATGCCCACCTAGCCTACGTCAGCCCCTGGGTTGGATCCCGGCACAGGAAGAAAGGAATAAACAAATAACACAGAACAGTGAACTGTGAGAGTCACTGGGTGGTCACTATGTTCCTGCCCAGCCTGTGTCTAGCCTGGGCATTTGGGACATGGTCTGAGAAAGCATGTTCCTTGTTGTATAAAATGAACGAGTGTGTAATGAGAGTGTACTTCTACTGGGACACTCATTGCTCTAATTTTTCTAAATACATTTCTATGTTCACAAATATAATACATATTATCATAATAAAATTATACAAATATATGCTAAGAATTAATGACTTCTACAGTCTCACTTGCTAAAGATTAGATTGTAATATTTAGAATCTGTATGAGATATAGGGGCTCCTACCTATGATCTTAGCTGTTGAGGGATAGTGAGGCCATTTTCAGCTGTCTATCATGTGTGGGGACAGCAAAGATGATCTTTGACCCTGTCTCAAAACATTAATATGCAATTCACTGTTTACTCCTATTATCATAGAAAGTTTTCAACTTGTATTTTTAATTAAACAATTAAAAATGAAAGGCTTTTTCAATGGCATCTGGACCAGGTGAAGGTCGTTTCTATAGCCCCCAAGCATTGATGATTACATATACATACATGTACTCACCCTTATTTAAATATTACATGCATGTACATATATTCAACCCTTACCTGACAGTCTTGTGGCTTTTATATTTGAGTCATAAATTTTGAAATTCATGGAGGTTAAGAAATTTCTTTGGGGCTACAGTTTCATCCTCATTCTTTGCTCTTTATATAACCTGTGATTCTGCCCGCCATGGAACGTATTTATCTGAACCTCCATCCTCCCAGGCATCCCCCACCCCACCTCTCACTCACCTGGGAGAAGAGTAGGAAGCCTGAAATGAAGACCTGAGGGTGCATCATGATGGTGACCTGCAGGACAATGAAGAGACACTATGTTTGGCTGTGGCCCTCACCACACTGCGCCTGAGAAGGTCTTTCATCCTGTCTGTCTGAATCACATAGGCTTCTCTGCTGGGGCCTCCTGTCCTCCTAAACACTTCTCTTTTCTGGTTCTTCCCACATATATATA
>JADRCC010267088.1:0-10530 GCA_019843855.1 Hylomyscus alleni | reverse complement strand
AGAGAGACTTTCAAATGAATTATGGAAGAATTGAATTAGAGGATGACAGAGGAGTCCACAAATTCTGCCCTCTGTCCTCAATATTCTGTGCTTTCTTCCACACATGCTCCTATACCAAGTACATACATACACCCTGCTCTTACACACAACGGTTTCTCTTTTACTCTCTTTGCCTTTCTGTCACTTTCTTATACACACAACACACATAACATCTCTCTCTCTCTCTCTCACACACACACACACACACCACAACCAGAAACCCTGTCAATGACTATTGTTTATTTTCTCTTCTTATCATTTTGCTCTATCATAGAATGGAATATTTGAGCATCTCCCAAAATGCTGTGATAGGCATTTTTCTCTTCTTTCCTGGTCTCCAGATATTATAATTATAAATGATCATGTCTTAGGAGAGCTTTGGTATTTAATCTTCTATGAAAAAGTTTTAATTAATTTTAATCACCTTACCATTCTTTTGTTCACACACATTTGATAGAGTTCACTAAATACTCCTTTGTTATCCTCTGGTTTGACTTGATCTCTGAGAAGTACTTATGGGATTAGATTTCCTCTCTGTCTTGACTTTTGTTCCCTGGTTTAAAGAAGTGGTAGAGACTTAGTTGCTTATTCAACCTACTGTTCTTGAACTTCTTGCATGCTATTAAAGTTATGGATTTTAAAGATCAGTTTAATTAAATCTCATCAATTAATTCTGTTTATACATTTACTTCATTTTCTCTACCATAACTAGTTGGAGAAAAGAGTACCAAGCACATGTTTAAATTTTTCATAGGCAAGTTCCAGACTGAGCACTGCATAAAATGAAAATATGCTCTTCAAGAGCATCAGCCCAGATATGGTGTCACAGTCCTAGCAATGTGAATGATGAGGCAGGAGGATCGTTCATTCAAGGACAGCCTGTTCTATGGCATAAGACCCTGTCTAAAAAATGAAACAATAAGAAAATGGAAATAATAAGATTGTACTTCTTTTTCACTTTTTAGCTGGTCATGTGACATGAATCAAGTTTTCAGAATTCTGCCTACATCGACCTTTGATAAACACAGAGGTTTAGATAAGAACATACTCTAAAAATGTATGTGGGCATGTACGTGTGCTTGCGTGCATGCGTGCGTGCATGTGTGCATGTGTGTGTGTGTGTGTGTGTGTGTGTGTGTGTGTATAAGTACAGGTAGCTGCAGAAGCCAAAAGAGGGTGTTGGATTCCCTGTAGCCTGAGTTACTGTCAGTTAAAGCATACTGCATATGAGTGTTGAGATTCACATTCAGAACTTCTTCACATAAAGCAAGAACTTTTAACAGTTGAACCATCCCTGCTGTCCCATATTAGGCCACTTGGGGACTCTTATGGAAGAACAGGAGGAAGGATTATAGCCTCTAAAGGGATAGGAAATCTAGAGGACAACCAACAAAGTTAACTATCCTAGATCCTTGCAGCTTTTACAGGCTGAACCACCAACCAAAGAACATATGCAGGTGGAGCTAGGCCACCCTGCACATATGTAGTAGATGTGCAGTTTGGTCTTCATGTGGTTCCTGAACAACTTGAACAGGGATACCCCAAAAACTGTTGTCTGTATGTGGTATGTGGTGTATGTTCTTCCATCTGAGCTGCCTTGTCTGGTCTCAGTGGGAGAGGAAGCACCTAGCCTCCCAGAGACTTGATGTACCAGGGTGGGAGGATACCAAAGGGGGTCCTCCACCCACTCAGAAGAGAAGGGGAGGGGACATAGGGGAAGGATTGTGGGAGAGGGTGACAGGGAGGAGTGCAGTGATCAGGATGTAAAGTCAGTAAAAAAATAATAATAATAACAACAACAACAATAATAATAATTTACAAAAGAATTATTTCCACATTCATAGTGGGGCATTTTTTCCAAAAGAGACAGTAAACATGTGTAGATATTCATATCTTAATCTTTTTATAGCTAGGTATTGTAATCTTCACCATGACTATAAGATCTTTTTAATTTAATGTAAAATGAACATTGCTGTGTTGAAGACAGTGCCAACTGTCAAACACAGAGCTGTAAGAAGGAATGATGGACTCTCCAGGCAGGACTCAGTGAGTTCCACTTTGTTCCTGGACACATTCATCTCCACCACTCACACGTAGGATTCTCACTGATTGACAAGACATTTTTCTCTGGGATAAGTTTGAAGCCAGTGCACAGTGGTCTATTCATAAAGAAATCTGAACAATGAATTAGTCCAACAGCTTCTAGAAAATGCAAGCACACTCGTCTCCCTCCTTGCTACAGAGTGGGTCTCGTGGTCACCTGGAATCACCTGGTAATGGATCATGCACTCAGTGATCCTTCTCTGCTGATACCGATTAAGTTTCTCTGGAGTAGAGAGACCGAGGATGGGAAGATTCAGTCTAAATGGGTCCTTAATTTCCAAATACAGTATACTTTAAGCCACTTTCCAGTTCTGTGCTAGGCACCTGTTTCTTCTCCAGTAACAACCGTAAACATTGCTAATCACTTTAGTGTCTATGCTTTCCTTCAGAAGTAAGGTTATGAGCACCATCCTAACATTAACCTAATTTCTGCACTTATGGCTTCTAGAATTATCTAGAGACTCCAGCAATGATGCTGGTATTCAGTGTGTCTTAGTCATTTTGGGTGTATTCCAGACTTCCAGCACATGTGCACACACACACACACACACATACACACACACACACACACACACACACACACACTCACACACACACTCCACACTTCTGAAAACATATTTCATTGTCTGGTACTATAGTTCAAGAATTCCTATTCTTCTTCCATATTCCTCAGCTTTTCCAGGCTTCTAATCTGTTATAGGTTCCAGTGTTCTTTTCCAGTGTTAAACTTTATATACTAGAACAGGGACCCACCTAAATAACTTAGTTTTATAGAACTTCATTATTTCCATGAATTTGCAGTATCAAGACTCATTCCCATATCCCCATTCTCAAGAAGGAAGACCAAAGTGTGGCTGCTTTGGTCCTTCTTAGAAGGGAGAACAAAATACTCATGAGAGAAAATATGACTACAAAATGTAGAGCAGAGACTGAACAAAAGGCTATCCAGAGACTACCCCACCTGGGGATCCATCCCTTAGACAGTCACCAAACTAAGACACAATTGTGGATGTCAAGAAGTGTTGCAGCATTTTCTCTGTCCAATCACATTAGGGCAATGACAGGTCTGTGATTGGACAGGAATAGGGAGGCGGAGCTGGAAGTTTAGTAGTGAGGAAGTCCGAGGTCAGAGGAGAAGCAGGCGAAATCATCATGGAGGCAGACAAACAGGAAGGTGATCCAGACCTCGTGTGGTTTCAAACAACCACAGGAAGCTAAGGTTTTCACAAGGTTAGAATAATTGGGTTAAAGCATTATCTTTATCATTTAGCTCTGAAATTATTGTATTGGCATCTTGTAAATTGTGATCTTATTGATATATAAACCTGATTGGATAATTAAGACTTAAGAGCCATGTTTCTACCAGGGAACTAGGCGCTAGGTGACTGATTGTGGGGTGTGTGGAGCATTGCATGTAAGTGAGATGATCTTGCTAGCTGGGAGAAAATAGCAGGAGCCCACTGGGACATAGTAATGTGGTCGGCCAGTACTGGAGGCACTAGAGCAAGAACGTGGTCCTGCGGGCCAGGAGAGTTTGTGGGGTGAAATTTCTTTTGTAATATTTCCCACAACAAAGAAGTGCTTTCTGACAAGAGCCTGATATAGCTGTCTCCTGAGAGGCTCTGCCAGAGTCTGACAAATACAGCGACAGATGCTTGAAGCCAACCATTGAACTGATCACTGGGTCCCCAAGTAAGGAGTTAGAGAAAGAACTAAAGGAGCTTAAGAGGTTTGCAACCCCCATAGGAAGAACAACAATATCAACCAACCAGTACCCCCCAAAGATCCCAGGGACTAAACCAACAACCAAAGAGTACATGTGGAGGGATCCATGGCTCCAGCCGCATATGTAGCAGAGGATGGCCTTTTCAGGCATCAACGGAAGGAGGCATCAATGGAAGGAGGCATCAATGGAAGGAGAGGCCCTTGGTCCCGTGAAGGCTTGATTCCCTAGTGTAGGGGAATGCTGGGAGGTGGGAGTGGGTGGATGGGTTGGGGAACACCCTCATAGAAGTAGAAAGAGGGGGTTGGGATAGTGGGTTTCAGGGGAGGGGGTGGGAAAGGGGATAACATTTGAAATGTAAATAAAGAAAATATCCAATTAAAAAAAAGAATTCCTATAGGTTTTGATTAACTCTGTAGGGTAATTGATGTATGGTGTGCTTGTTTTGTTGAAGACATTGCAGTTCTTTGTCTCTGGTTTCTTATTGCAATGGATAAAATGGAATCGTGTGACGATTAAGAGGTGCCAGATGTCCTACCAGAAGGTCGCGGTAGTCTTCATTAAGGAGTAGAGAGTTTTTATCTACCTTGATGATCGAAGCTTTCAAGTGCATCCTTCCAGTGTCTCTCACTTCAGGTTTCAGAGTGTCTTTCCTTCTTGTCCAGATCCTTGACATTGAGGTGGCAGACTACTGGGACTATAAATTTATCCTTTCCAGAATGTTTCTGCATTTCTGAATGGTTGTCTGTCTTCCCAATGCAGGGTTATAAGGTACCAAGAAACACTTCCTATCTAACATTTAACTGCCACTTCATCACCTCCAGTCTTGCTGTTAAGTGCTAATTACTAATGAATAAGTTACATAAGAATGTTTCACCTATAAATTTATTAATAAAATGTAGTGTTAATTGCTCTCATCCATGGAAATCCTATACCACACCCCCTGTCTGAAATCCTGTCTTATATATCAAAACCCGTGCATTTCTCTCTTGTAGTCACAGAAACCAGTCTGGAGAAAGAGCATGTGGGGAGACATGCTTCCGTACTTGAGAACTTGGTAAGTTGGTTATCCATATGGGTCCAGACTCTGCTGCCTCTTTGAGCCCAAGTTTCCCTACAGAAGCAAAATAATTTGGCTTTTGTTCTTACTTTTGTGTACCTTTCCTCCTTATTCACCTCAGTATATGGGTGGCAGAATTGTCTCTTCTAGGTCACTGTGAAGTTTTACTTCAAAGAAACCTTTTGAAAATATTTGAACATGAAAAATTTTAATACACGGAGTTGGTACTAATGCGATTTAGGTATTTAGTTTAATGAGTCTTAGTGTCACTTAATGAACAGAGATTAAAAATGAAGGCAGTGCAAGCAAGACGAGACCAATCCGGCACATTACGTACATTGTCCCAGAATGGTCATCAAATCATTTTTTTAATGAATATACTAACTTTAAACTTAACATAGGCGATATGTCTCTTTGCAAGTGTCCTTTCTTGATTTAGAAATTGTCCTTACTCCCTGAGTAATTATATATCTTTGGCTCCTACATCTTGCTATGTGAATTAATACTACTTAGATATGGTTTGTATAAAAAATGATACTTTTAGATACTTATTTTCATTTCATTCAGATTAATAGCTTAAATATCCTAAACAAGGTTATTCAAAGTACAAAGCAAAAATAAACATTATCTTTTTTAATTTTTAAGTTTATTTTTGTCTGTCTGTCTATCTGTCTCTCTACCTACCTACCTATCAACTTTTCTGAGTGTGTATGTGCGTATTCATCTAAATATGTGCCATTATGCTATATGAATGTCAGAGAACAACTTGGAAGGATCAGGTCAATCCTTCTAATTTGAGATTGTACTCAAGTAGTCAGGCTTAGAATCCATCTTGCTGGCCCAGCATACTCTTTTCTATTGTTTATCTTTTAATGCATAATCAGAGAGAGAAGGGTGCAGAGTATCAGAGAATGAAAGCATAACTGACCCCCAATCATGTGGGACATGTGGATCCCAGGCTATAGAATCTAGGATGAGAAGCAGGGTTCTCCAGCACATAATAGCATGAGGAGCCTTAGGGCTTTTTGGTAATATGCAGTGAAGAAAAATGCAGGAAGAAAACAGGCTCCTCACGCATTTGGGGCAGAAATGAGATGCACAAATTGCATTCCCTGTTAGAACTTTTGAAAAGTAAAATCTATCGTGAGAGAGCTCAGTGAGTACAGGAGCTTGTGGTGAAACCTGAGGATTTGAATTTGAGCTGCAGGCCTCAGATGGTGAAACAAGAGAACCAACTCCAGAATTGTTGCATGTCATGTGCTAGGAGTGTACTAAATCCCATACATGCATATTAAGACACTAAATATATTCCTTTCCTTGGGGAAGCTTCTACTGTGGTGATGCTAAGAATGTTTATTCAAAGTAAAATCTACAGTACTAGTTGGCAAAATTTTTCTCATGTAGAGAAAATGTAAATTCATGTAAATTCAAACCCAAGTAAAATGTATGTAAAAACATGTGAAAGAGTTTAAAATTTTAATAAGAATTTGCAAGCCAAAATAATAAAGAAAAAGTGCATAGTCGTAGTCGCCCTTTATCAGTCACCAGCTAGCCGTATAACTGAATAGCTTACTTTGACAGGCATCCTTGGACTGATATTCTTATATTACCTAATCCAAGAAGGATTAATGTAATTTACTCTCATGCCTTGCAATATTCCCAGCTTCATATGAACTGTTTGTAGATTGTCTTCTTAAATGGCCACTCTTTTTCTCTACTTTTCCAACAGTATCTAGACTATCTCATTTGTCTTGGCTAGATATGCTTGAATGCTGGTGTTTATGACTATGTCTGTTTTGTGTTAACATCCACAGCATACTATTAATCACTCTAGTGGTATTTCTTTAAGTTTTTGGGGGGAGGTGCTAGAAATTAAGCACAAGACCTCCTACATTCTAGGCCAGCACTCTACCCCTGAGTTTCATTCTTAAAACCCATATATCATCTCAGTTAACTTGTATTTTGACACAGGGTCTTTCTAAGATAGCTGGGCTAGCCTTGAACTTACTCTGTAGATCATGAAAGCTATGAACTTGGGATCCTACTGCTTAGTTCTACCATACATCCAGCTTACAACCCTGGCTTACCATTCTTGGTATCTTGTGTTTTTGGAGAGGGGGTTGAACCTGGGGCTTTATGCATGCTAAGCTAGCATTCTATTAAGAGAGTTACATCCTCAGCTCCTATGGATTAATTTCTTCATACATTTTTCTTTTGAAGTGGACTGAAGGTAGCCCCCATTTTTTCTTCTTCTCTAAATTAGGAGAATGAGCTTCTGTTAGTTAGTAGACCCTCTAATTGCTTCTCTTTTAAGAGGAGTCAGGCCACATTCCCTACAGCCTTTCTTTCCTTAGATAGAGAGATAAAATAAAGCATGCTGGGCAGTGGCCTTATGATGCCCCTCCCTCTTGCAGCATATGCAAACTCAAGATAAACTTTGAAGAGACACTAGGCAACTCATTCATGGCAAACATGGTTCTGATGGATTAGGTCCTTTTTCTTCATTCCACCAGTCTTGCTGAAACCATTAGAGTACATTCCTAAAGCTACTTTCCAAGGTCTATTTTCTTATTGGGCTACAGTCCCCTCCTGAGGCTGACTACCAAACTCCAGATATCAATGTATTCAAGTCCAGCAATTAAAAGACCTCTTTGGCTCACCTAAATAACATGTCTAATTAAAATTAAATACTTCATCCTAACATGGAGTTACCTTTTGTACCTTTATAAACCAGCATTTTCTGAGGTGCCATGTCTCTCTTCTCTCTATCCAAACACAGTCCTTTGTTCCCCCCCCAACAACAACAATAACAACAAAATCCTATATTCTCTCCCATGTCCCCTGTTCCCTTCCCCATTCTTTGCATTCTCATTCCTCTATCTTGTTTCTTATTTACTGTCCTTTGTTTCTCTGAGGCAAATAGTTTGTGCTGAAAACTTGGTCTTGTGGGTCCTGAGTGAATTATTCTTGCCATGTAGACAAGGCTAGATTGTCAAATGGTATGGAGATTGCTGACCTCATGAAAACCTGTGAATCGGAGACATCTTTTGTCCTCTGGAATTGATGGTTCCTTCCCTTCAAGGCCTCACTATGTCACGTACGGTGAACATGCTCTTTTTTCTAATGTTTTCTCACTGCAAGGCCTCATCCTGGCTAGCTGGGATCACTAGTCTACAACACTCCAAACAAAGCTCATTTTGATCTTTTTATTTCTAGTAGTGTACTTCTCTTCAATAATACCCTTTCCCAGAAGTCTAGACTGTATTGTGACTGCTTAACTAGTAGACTGCTGTGAAAGCCGTATCTTCCATGTAACTGTTCTAAAATTTAATTTTGTTTATTTATTCATATCTCATACAATACATCCCAACTGCAGTTCTCCTTCCTCCCCTCCTTCAAATTTCCATCCCACTTCCTGTCTCTCCTAGACCCACTGTTCCTCCATTTTCCTTTACAGAAGGCCAGACCTCCCAGTGATAGCAACAAAACACAGCATATCAAGATGCAATAAGACTGGGCATAAACCCTCATATCAAGGCTGGGTGAGGCAACCAGGAGGAGGAAAACGGTCCCAACAGCAAGCAAAAGAGTCAGAGACAGCCTCACTCCCACGGTTACGGGTGCCACAGGAACTCTAAGATAGGCAACCGATAACATATATGCAGAGGACCTAGCTCTAAGCCATGCATGTTCCATGATTAGCACTTGTTTCTGTGAGCTACTATGATTCCTCCTTCACTTACTTTGTAGGCTTTGTTCTGGAGACCTCTTTGTCTCCCATAATTCTTCCTTCCAGTATTCTGTAAAGTTTCTGAGCTTTGCCTAATGTTTGACTGTGGGTCTCTGAATCTGTTCTTATCTGTTACTGGAGGAAGACTCCGATGACGATTGGGATAGACACTGAACTAATGATTACAGAAGAATATCATTAGGAATCATTTGATTGACTTTTTTTTGTCAGCCAAGGTTGGTTCTACCCTAGGGTTTTTTTTTTTTTAACCTATCCAGCTTCTGGATCCTGGCTGTCTACATAGTATTGGACATAGGCTCACTCTCATGGTATGAGCCTCAAGTTTGACCAGTTATTTGTTGGGTAATCCCACAAACTCTGAGATACCATTTAGTCAGTTCATCTTGCAGGCAGGCAGGGCAGATTTTGGGTCATAAATTTTGAGACTGGATTGGTGTGCCCATCCCACCACTGGGAGCCTAGCCTAGTTACAGAAAATGGCTGGTCTAAGTTCAGTATTCTCAGCTACTAAGAATACTACTTAGGGTCAACCACATAGGTTCTGAGAAGTTTCAATTGTATTAGATTTTCATACAGCCTGTTAATTTCCCATGTATTTCAATCCTTTCTCTCCCCATTCTTTCCCTCTATCTATCCCTCTCCTACCTGATCTTTTCTGTTCCTGTCTCAACCTGCCTCCAGTCTCTCTAAAAAAGTCTATTCTATTTCCCCGATCTAGGGAGATCCATGTGTCCCTACTAGACCTTACCTCATTATTTATCTAACTTCTCTGGATCTGTGGATTGCAGCAAGATCACCCATTACTTAGCAGCCAATATCCCCTTATAAGTAAGTACATATCATGATGGTCTTTGTTAGTATAAATTGCCTTGTGGAGGATGATTTTTTTTTTCTAGTTCCATCTACTTGCCTACAGATTTCATGATGTCATTTTTATAACTGATGAGAAATACTCTATTGTGTGAATGGACTACATTTTCTTTATCCTTTCTTCTGTTGAGAGCCATTTAGATTGTTCAAACTAATATGAAAAAAGATACAATGAACATAGTTGATCAAATCTCCTTGTGGTAGGATAGGGTGTCTTTTGAATACATACCCAAGAGTGGTATAGCTGGATCTTGAGGAAGATTCATTCTCAATTTTCTGAGGAACTACAGTATTGATTTTCATAGTGACTCTGAGTTTTTACTTCCAACAGCAATGGAGGAATGATTCTCTTGCTTTACATCATAACCAGCATGAGATGTTATTTATGATATTGAAAATTTCCTTAAGTTCTTCATTTTCTTTAAGGAGAATTCTCTCATTAATGAGAATTTCATATTCTTTAATGAGGAGCCTCTGTTTAGCTCTGTATCCCATTTTTAAAAGGATTATTTAGGTATTGAGGTCTAACTTCTTGAGTCCTTTATTTAGTCTGATTATTAGCCCTCTATCAGATGTGGAGTTGGTGAAAGTATTTGTTCGTTCAGTAGGCTGCAGTTTTAGTCTATTGACAATGTCCTTTGCCTTACAGAAACTTTTCAGTTTTATGGAGTTCCCATTTATTAATTGTTGATCTTTGTACCTGAGCTATTGGTTTTCTTTTCAAGAAATTGTCTCCTGTGCCAATACATTCAAACCTACTCACTAATTTCTCTTCTAACAGCTTTAATGTGTCTGATTTTATGCTGAGGTCTTTGGCGAGTTTGTGGAGGTGATAAATGCGAGTTTGTGGAGGTGATAAATGTGAATTTACTTGTATTTTTCTACTAGGTGACTTCCAGTTAGACTACCACCATTTGTTGAAGTGTCTGTATTTCTCTCTCTCTCTCTCTCTCTCTCTCTCTCTCTCTCTCTCTCTCTCTCTCT
>JADRCC010267080.1:0-11694 GCA_019843855.1 Hylomyscus alleni | reverse complement strand
AAAGAAAGAAAGAAAGAAAGAAAGAAAGAAAGAAAGAAAGAAAGAAAATAATGTTCTTGGACAGCACAAGAAACTACCAATCAAGTGAAGAGACAGCACACAGGATAGGAAACAACCCTTGCCAGTTATACATCTGACAGAGGACTAGTGTCTAGTATATATAAAGAATTCAAGAAACTAACAAGGAAGCAAGGCACTTATTTAAAACATGGGCTGTTGTGCATCGCCAGATGACCCTGACCAGCTGGGAGGAAAGACTCTCGCATACAAGTTTCTTCCTTCAGCAATTTACTCAGGAGTTGATACAGGGAACTCTTACATGGGTGAGGGAGAGAGAGAGAGAAAGCAAGCCAGAGCCCTCTTCGGGAGCAAGCTTATATACCCTGTATGATGCAGTATGGTGCCATATGTCATAATTGATTCTGATTGGCCGGGGCCAGATGAGACCACAAGTGGCTACACACCCAGTCTGCCATATAAGGAGTTGTTTGTCTCATCGAGGAGTTCCGTTAGGCTTCCATTAGGCTTCCGTTAGGCTCTATCTTAAAGCGAGGCATGGCTCTCCACAGGCTGTGGAACTGAGCAGACAATTCTCCAAAGAAAGGTATTCAAATGACTGGTAAATACTTTTAAAGGAGGATAACATCCTTAACCATCAAAAGAATGAAGGTTAACAGTATTTTAAGATTCTGCCTCACCCCAGTCAGAACAGCTATCATCCAGAATACTGTGAGAGTTGGAGAGATGGCTCGGAGATTATGAGAACACTGTGAGAGCTGGAGAGATGGCTTGGAGGTTACAAGCACTGGCTGCTCTTCCAGAGGACCAGGGCTCAGTTCTCAGAACCCAGATGGTGGCTCACAACTATATGTCACTCCAGTCTCAGGGGATCTGGTGCCCTCTTCTGGGCTTCACAGGAATTTCATACACAACTACACAGACATACATGCAAATAACACTCATACACATAAAATAAATTCATTAATTTAAAAATACACATAAAATGATAACAAAAGTTGTCCAGGAATTGAGTAAATAATAATGCTTAAATGTTGCTGGTAAGAGTGGAGAAAGGTGCTTCCTTTTCTGAGCAGCCACTGAAGTGGAGCAGAAGCCACTGACCTTCAGCAAGTTCACCTACTGTGGTGTGTACCTAGACTATCTGTTAGACATGTCCAATGCTCAGCTGATACAATTGTACAGCTCCCTTCAGAGGCAGAGCCTGAACCGTGGTCTGGAGCAGAAGTAGCATTCACTACTCAAGCACTTAAGACAGGCCAAGGATGAGAGAAGTCCAAGGTAGTGAAGACCCACCTAAGGAACATCATCATCTTGCCTGAGATGGTAGGCAACTTGGTGGGTATGTACAACAGCAAGACCTTAAACCAGGTGGAGATCAAACCAGAGATAATTGGCCTGATTTAAAGCACATTAGGGGATTCTGGGTAGGTGACCTTTATCTTACTCCATCTCTAGGGTCATTTCATTACCAGAGCATGGGAGCTGGAAACTGTTGCTGAAGAAATAGCTGAGGAAGTCTGGAAACTGCTGCTGACCAATTGTCCTTGCCTCAGGCCATGACAGGGCAGCTTCTGAGAACTGGAGTTACCTGGACTTGTCCAGTCCTGAACTGCCAATTTGAATCCTGTCATCAACTGTGCGGACTGAGTGATAAAATTCAAGTTATTAATAAAAATCATGGCTCAAATGTAAAGAAATAGTTTTCTATTTTATAAGTCAATTTACCTCTGAGACAACTATTTCTGTTGATAGTGGAAAGAATTAATCTTGACAGCCAAGATCAGTACTTCTAGTTTAACCCATGCTCATTAGATTAACTCCAAGACATTCTTTTTTCAATTAGAAATAAAATAAAATAAAATAAAATAAAATAAAATAAAATAGGATTTGTCTTTCTGGTGACTTTCTAAGGCTAGACCAGCCGGGGCTCAGGCCAAAGAAGTGTCAGGGAAGCTGGGATGGAATCCTTTCCACCTCCATCTAGAAATAGGAGGGAAGGGGGACCCACAGCCTTTCCCAAAAGTGGAGAGCTTCCCTCCCAGGACCTAGGCAAGATTTCGCCATTTTCTCACCAGTGACTTTCTAAGGTGGGACCAACTGGGAGGCACAGGCCACAGAACCTGAAGCCTTCATTGATCCATCTTCACCCAGAAAGGGCCGCCGATCCACTGCCCTCTGCACATGGGTCTTACCAGGGTAGAACTGATCTCCCAGAAGTGTTGACACAGCTTACAGACACACAAGAGGAACAAACTCCAGCCAGAGACAGCAAAAACATCTAACATCAGAGATTAACAGATGGCTAAAGACAAACACAAGAATCTTACGAACAGAAACCAAAACTACTTGACATCATCAAAATCTAGTACTCCCACCACAGCAAGTCTTAGATATCCCAACACACTCGAAAAGCATGATTTGGATCTAAAATCTTATCTCATGATAGTGATAGAGGAATTTAAGAAGGACATAAATAATTCCCTTAAAGAAATACAGGAGAACACAGGTAACAGGTACAAGCCCTTAAAGAGGAAACACAAAAATCCCTTAAAGAATTAAAAGAAAGTACAACCGAACAGGTGAAAGAATTGAACAAAACCATACTGTACCTAAAAATGGAAGTAGAAACAATTAAGAAAACACAAAGAGAGAAAACTCTGGAGATAGAAAATCTTGGAAAGAAGTCAGGAACCATAGATACAAGCATCACCAACAGAATACAAGAGATAGAAGAGAGAATCTAAGGTGCAGAAGATAACATAGAAAACATTGAGACAACAGTCAAAGAAAACACAATATGCAAAAAGTCCCTAACCCAAAACATCCACGAAATCAAGGACACACTGAGAAGACCAAACCTAAGGATAATAGGTATAGAAGAGAGTGAAGACTCCAAACTTAAAGGGCCAGTAAATATCTTCAACAATTATAGAAGAAATTATAGAATAAAACTTCCTAAACCTAAAATAGGAGATGCCCATGAACATAGAAGAAGCTTACAGAACTCCAAATAGTTTGGACCAGAAAAGAAATTCACCACCAAATGCACACCAAAACACCAAATGCACAAAACAAAGAAAGAATATTAAAAGCAATGAGGGGAAAAGGTCAAGTAACATATAAAGGCAGACCTATCAGAATTACACCAGACTTCTTACCAGAGACTATAAAAGCCAGAAGATCCTGAACTGAGGTCATATAGACCTTAAGATAACACAAATGCCAGGCCAGGGTACTATAGCCAGCAAAACTCTCCATTACCATAGATGGAGAAACCAAACTACTCCATGACAAAACCAAATTTACATAGTATCTTTCCACAAATCCAGCCCTCAAAGGCTAATAAATGGAAAACTCCAACACAAGGAGGGAAACTAATGTCCTAGAAAAAGCAAGAATGTAATCTTCCAACAAAACTAAAAGAAGATAGCCACATGAACAGAATTCCAACTTTAACAGCAAAAATAACAAAAAGCAACAATTACTATGCTGTAATATCTATTAGTATCAATGGACTCAATTCCCCAATAAAAAGACATAGACTATCAGACTGGGTACATAAACAGGACCCAACATTTTGTTGCGTACAGGAAACCCACCTCAGTGACAAAGACAGACACTACCTCAGAATAAAAGGCTGGAAAAACAATTTTCCAAGCAAATGGTCCCAAGAAACAATCTGGAGTAGCCACTCTAATAGTGAATAAAATCGACTTTCAACCTAAAGTGATCAAAAAAGATAAAGAGGAACACTTTATACTCATCAAAGGTAAGATCTACTAAGATGAATTCTCAATTCTGACCTCTACGCTCCAAATGCTAAGACATCTACATTCATAAAAGAAACTTTACTAAAGCTCAAAGCACATTTAGCACCACATAAATAATAGTAGGAGACTTCAACACCCGACTCTCTCCAATGGACAGATCATGGAAACAGAAACTAAACGAAGTCACAGTCAGACTAACAGAAGTTATGAAACATATGGATTTAGCTGATATCTATGGAACTTTTCATCTTAAAACAAAAGGATATACCTTTTTCTCAACACCTCATGGTATCTTCTCCAAAATTGACCATATAATTGGTCACAAATCAGGACTCAACAGATACAAGAAGATTGAAATAATTCCTTGCATCCTATCAGATCACCATGGACTAAAGCTGCTCCTCAATAACAACATAATCAGTAGAAAGCCCACATACATGTGGAAGTTGAACCACACTCTACTCAATAATAACCTGGTCAAGGAAGAAAGAAACAAAGAAACTAAAGACTTTCTAGAGTTAAATGAAAATGAAGCCACAACATACCCAAACTTATGGGACACAATGAAAGCAGTCCTAAGAGGAAAACTCATAGCTCTAAGTGCCTCAAAAAAGAAACTGAGGAGAGCATACACCAGCAATTTGACAGCTCATCTGAAAGCTCTAGAACAAAAAGAAGCAAATTCACCCAAGAGGAGTTGACTGCAGGAAATAATCAAACTCAGAGCTAAAAATCAACCAAATGAAAACAAGAAGAACTGTATAAAGAATCCACCAAACCAGGAGCTGGTTCTTTGAGAAAATCAACAAAATAGATAAACTCTTAGCCAGACTAGCCAGAAGGTACAAAGACAGTATCCTAATTAGTAAGATCAGAAATGAAAAGAGAGATATAACAACAGAAACTGAGGAAATAAAAAAAAATCATGAAATCTTACTACAAAAGCCTATACTCAACAAAACTGGAAAACCTGGTTGAAATGGACATTTTTCTAGACAGATACCAGGTTCCAAAGTTAAATCAAGATCAGATAAATTACCTAAACAGTCCCATATCTGCTAATGAAATAGAAAAAGTCATTAATAGTCTCCCAACCAAAAAATAGGCCAGGACCAGGTGGGTTTTGTGCAGAGTTTTATCACACCTTCAAAGAAGACCTAATACCAATACACCTCAAACTATTCCACAAAACAGAAAAAGAAGGTATTCTACCCAAGTCATTCTATGAAGCTACAATTACTCTGGTACATAAACACCACACAAAGACCTAACAAAGAAAGAAAACTTCAGACAAATTTTCCTTATGAATATCGATGCAAAAATACTCAATAAAATTCTTACAAACCAAACCCAAGAACATCAAAATGATCATTCATCATGATAAAGTAGGCTTCATCCAGGTATGCAGGGATGGTACAATATATGAAATCCATCAATGTAATACACTATATAAACAAACTCAAAGAAAAAAATCATATGAAAGCCAAGCAGTGGTGGTGCACACCTTTAATCCCAGCACTTGGGAGGCAGAGGCAGGCAGATTTCTGAGTTCAAGGCCAGCCTGGTCTACAGAGTGAGTTCCAGGACATCCAGGGCTACATAGAGAAATTCTGTCTCAAAAAACAAACAAGCAAACAAAAACAAAAAACAAATCATCAGATCATCTCATTAGATGCTGACAAAGCATTTGACAAAATTCAACACCCCTTCATGATAAAAAGAACTTGGAAAGATCAGGAATTAAAGGCCCATACCTAAACATAGTAAAAGCAATAAACAGCAAAACAGTAGCCAACATCAAACTAAATGAAGAGAAACTTGAAGAAATCCACTAAAATCAGGGACTAGGCAAGGCTGCCCACTCTCTCCCTACCTATTCAATATTGTTCTTGAAGTCCTAGCCAGAGCAATTAGATAACAAAAGGAGATCAAAGGGATACAAATTGGAAAGGAAGAAGTCAAATTATCACTGTTTACTGGTGATATGATAGTATACATAAGTGACCCCAAAAGTTCCACCAGAGAACTTCTAAACCTGATAAACAACTTCAGCAAAGTAGCTGGATATAAAATTAACACAAGCAAATCAGAGGCCTTTGTCTACACAAAGGATAAACAGGCTAAGAAAGAAATTAGGGAAACAACACCATTCACAATAGTCACAAATAATATAAAAACTTTGATGTGACTCTAACTAAGCAAGTGAAAGATCTGTATGACAAGAACTTCAAGTCTCTGAAGAAGGAAATCGAAGAAGGTCTCAGAAGATGGAAAGATGTCTCATGCTCATGGATTAGTAGGATTAATAGAGTAAAAATGGCCATCTTGCCAAAAGCATTTGATAGATTCGATGCAATCTGTATCAAAATTCTAATTCAATTCTTCACAAACTTGGAAAGAGCAATTTGCAAATTCATCTGGAATAACAAAAAACCTAGGATATGGAGAACTATTCTCAACAATAAAGGAACCTCTGGTGGAATCTCCTGGACCTTAAGCTGTACTACAGAGCAATTGATATAAAAACTGCATGGTATTGGTACAATGACAGGTAGGTAGATCAATGGAATAGAATGAAAGACTCAGAAATGAACCCACATATATATGGTCACTTGATTTTCGACAAAGGAGCTAAAACCATCCAGTGGAAAAAAGACAGCATTTTCAACAAATGGTGCTGGCTCAGCTGGCAGTTAGCATGTAGAAAAATGCAACTTGATCTATTCTTATCTCCTTGTACAAAGCTCAAGTACAAGTGGATCAAGGACCTCCACATAAAACCAAATACACTGAAAGTAGTAGAAGAGAACTCAAAAAGTTAGACTCCAGAGAATCAAATAACCCTATTAAAAAAATGAAATACAGAGCTAAACAAAGAATTCTAAAGTGAAGAATACCGAATGGCTGAGAAGCACCTAAAGAAATCTTCAACATTCTTAGTCATCAGGGAAGTGTAAATCAAAACAACCCTGAGATTAAACCTCACTCCAGTCAGAATGGCTAAGATCAAAAACTCAGGTGACAGCGGATGTTAGTGAGATTGTGGAGAAAGAGGACTACTCCTTCATTGCTGGTGGAATTGCAAGCTGGTACAACCACTCTGGAAATCAGTTTGATGGTTCCTTAGAAATTGGACATAGTACTACCAGAACTCCTTGGCATAAACCCAGAAGATGCTCCAACATGTAATAAGGACACATGCGCCACTATGTTCATAGCAGCCTTATTCATAATAGCCAGAAACTGGAAACAACCCAAATACCCTCAACAGAGGAATGGATACAGAAATGTGGTACATCTACACAGTGGAGTACTCCTCAGCAATGAATTTATGAAATTCTTAGGGAAATGGATGGATCTGGAGAATATCATCTTGAGTGAGGTAGCCCAGTCACAAAAGAACACACATGATATGCACTCTCTGATAAGTGGATATTTGCCCAGAAGCTCAGAATACCCAAAATACAATCCACAAATCATCAGAAACTCAAGAAGAAGGAAGACCAAAGTGTGGATGCTTTGTTCCTTCTTAGAAGGGGGAACAAAATACTCATTTAAGGAGTTGCACAGACAAACTATGGAGCAGAGACCGAACCAAGGACAATCCAGAGACTGCTCCACCTGGGAATCCTTTCCATATTCAATCATCAAACCTACATGCTATTGTGGATGTCAGCAAGTGCTGGTTGGCAGGAACCTGATATAGCTGTCTCCTGAGAGGCTCTGACAGTGCCCAACTAATACAGAAGAAGAGACTCACAACCATCCATTGGACTGAGTACAGGGTCCCCAATGAAGTAACTAGAGAAATGACCTGAAGGATTTGCAGCCCCTTAGGACAAACAACAATATGAGCTATGTAGTATCCTCAGAGCTCCCAGGGACTACACTGTACCAAGAGTACACATGGTGGGACTCATTGCTCCAGCAGCATATGTATAGCAGAGGACGGCCTAGTTTATCATCAGTGGGAGGAGAGGCCCTGGGTCCTGTGGAAGTTCTATGCCACAGTGTAGGGGAATGCTAGGGTCAGGAAGTGGGAGAGGGTGGGTTGGTGAGTGGGGAGGGGGGGAGGGTTTTTTTTTGTTTTTTGTTTTTGTTGTTGTTGTTGTTGTTGTTGTTCTTTTTTTATTCTGGAGGGGTAACCAGGAGAGGAGATACCATTTGAAATATAAATAAAGAAAATACCTAATTTAAATAAATAAATAAATAAAATAATTGCCCTAAAGGAAAATCTGATTGGACCCAATTCCTCAACTAAGGAATTTGACAACCAAGATTAACCATCAGAAATCCACCCATTATTAATGTAACACACAAATACATCCATACTAAACCACAACCTTTCTTGTTTGTCTCAACATTTAATTTTAATATCACAAGATAAACCATATTAGCATATTAAAATTCCCACCCTCTTTAAAAGTTATTTCCTGTGCTGTTCCTTCCCTCTTGGTCTGCTTGGATCCTAGAGTAAACTCAGGAAATTTGTGGCATCATCCTGTGCTCATGTCCTTCCTGAGAGCGTTTGCCCATACTTCTCCAGGTATGTAACTGTCCTTGATCTCTAGTACATACCTTTGGGAAAATGAGTCAATTCTGATGACTTTCAGAAGATTAGGTCAACAATCTTACAACTATACCCTGTGCAGGTATACTACCCAACATCTAAGTCATACTTTACCTCAAAATCAATCAGCTCCCTGGAACCTTGTGTATTCCCTAGTTAAGAGCTCTGGAGAGACAGGGAGCTTTAGCCATTGCTTCTCACTGTTACCATGTCATGGCTTTAACTCTTTTTCCCCACAGACAAGGCAAGAAGAAACATCTTAGAAGGTTCTCAAGACATGGTAGCTTTGTAGGAAGAATGATATGAGAAGGATCTTCCCTTCACTTCAAGTCAGTCTGTATTGTTGAAAATTACTATTGTTTGTGTATGGCTTATATTTTATTTTAAAATGGCAGAGAGATTGTCTGAGCAATAGAATTCTTCTTTCTTTTTTCTTTCTTTCTTTCCTTCCCTCCTCCTCCTCCTCCTCCTCCTCCTCCTTCTTCTTCTTCTTCTTCTTCTTCTTCTTCTTCTTCTTCTTCCTCTTCTTCCTCTTCCTCTTCTTCTTCCTCTCCTCCTTCTCCTCTTCCTCCTTCTTTTCCTCCTTCCTCTTCCCCTTCTCCTCCTTCTTCTCTCTTCCTTCTCCTTCTTCACCTCTCCTTGTCTTCCTCTTCCTCCATCTTCTTCTCCTTCACTATCTTATAAAAGCTTTTCTTTAAAAAAATAATAACAAATTATCTAAAGGGGGCACCTCAAACTTACAACCTGAGGGTTTCATGACAAGGCCTTCTAAGTCCCAGTATGCAAAGCCACTTCTAAGTTGCAGGGCCATGTCAAGTCTGGCAGCTTAAGCACTCTGAAGGAAAAGCATTCAATTTAGGAGGAATGGGAAAAATCTGTGTTCCACTAATTGTGGGTTTCCATCACACAAAGAATATTGCAGGTTTGTGCTAGGTGAGATTTGCTTCCAATTTATTAGACATTGCTCTATGAAGCTTTCTTCATTGTTCCACCTATTTGTGAAGGATGACGTGTTTAGTCAGCAAGAAGCAGAATGTAGCTAGGGAGTTTACCAAAAAAAAAAAAAAAAAAAAAAGAACCAAATAATTTAAAACCATGCTCGCTGATGACTTTCCTTATTGGAACAGAGACAGAAAAGGTACTGGTTCTATATTAGCAAAAACCAGGCTGTGATTTAAAGGCATTGCTTTAGTTAACCAAATGTATATGCGTTATTAAAAAGCAATATTGCTGTGATTAAAATGCAATCAGCAAATTATTAAAGTGCAATCAAAATGTAAACAAGTCCTACATACTTGCCAGAAGTCTCTTCTTCTCATTGTTTTACCTGGAGCTTAAACAGTTTTTAGTAAATAGATTATTTCATAATTCTCAGCTGTCACATCTTTTTTCCTCTTAATTTGTTAAGTGAAAGAAAATATTAGCAATACATTATTATAGAATGTTTTCTCAATGAACTTTAATGGGTGTACAAATCTGGTTTTATCTATAATATTCTGTTGTAATATTTAGTTAACTAAAAGGACAAAAAAAGTTAAGCAGTTGTTTAAATATTTTGTTCATATAAATGTTTATTTGCACTTATTTTTGAATTCCACATGCATGCATAGTGGCCACATGGGCCTGTAACTGGAGTTACACATAGTTATGAGCTGCCATGTGGGTGACTGGGTCCCCATGCAAGAACAGCCAGTGCTCTTAACTGCTGAAGCTTCTTTCCGGCCACAATTCGCGTTTTACAAGATAATGGCAAAGAGCAGTAGTACACACTGGTGTACTCCTGTAATCAGAGCACTCAGGAGCTGAAGGCAGGAGGATCAGGAGTTCAAAAATCATCCTCAGTTTTAAACATAGGAAGTTCAATGCAAGCCCAAGCTAAGTGAAGCTTTAAAAACACAACAGCATATAAATGTGCTTTCCCTCCTTAACATTAGCTATGATCACTTTTAATAAATTAGTGCAGATGCTTGGGTGCTAAAATTAAAAAAATTTGTAAAATATAAATGTCAGAGTAATCCTAGATTACACACACACACACACACACACACACACACACACACACACAAGAAAAGAAAACCTCTTCAAAATATTTCAGCTGTCCTATCAAAGGACATGAAGGAAAAGAAAATCTCAACTGTTTCAGAAAGCTACTTCATCTGAACAAAATGGAGTGCCTTGAAATTAGTTTTTGGAAGCTGTACTGGCTGGTTTTGTGTGTCAACTTGACACAGGCTGGAGTTATCACAGAGAAGGGAACTTCAGTTGGGGAAGTGCCTCCATGAGATCCAGCTGTGGGGCATTTTCTCAATTAGTGATCAAGGGGGTAGGGCCCCTTGTGGGTGGTGCCATCCCTGGGCTGGAAGTCTTGAGTTCTATAAGAGAGCAGGCTGAGCAAGCCAGGGGAAGCAAGCCAGTAAGGAACATCTCTCCATGGCCTCTGCATCAGCTCCTGCTTCCTGACCTGCTTGAGTTCCAGTCCCGACTTCCCTTGTGATAAACAGCAATGTGGAAGTAAGCCAAATAAACCCTTTCCTCCCAACTTGCTTTTTGGTCATGATGTTTGTGCAGGAATAGAAACTCTGACTAATGGGCTGGAGAGATGACTCAGAGGGTAAGAGCACTGACTGATCTTCTGAAGGTCCTGAGTTTAAATCCCAGCAACCACATGGTGGCTCACAACCACCCATAATGAGATCTGACGCCTTCTTCTGGTGCATCTGATGTCAGCTACTGTGTACTTACATATAATAAATAAATCTTAAAAAAAAAAGAAAGAAAGAAACTCTGACTAAGACAGAAGCATACCAACAATTGCAATATATAAAAGCTGATGTCCCGATGGCAGACTTGGAATAGGCATTATCTGTCCTGGTCATTGTGGCAGGTCAGAGGTGCCCTGAAAGAGACATGGGTTTTAAGGAAATTATGATTTTTCACCCTCAAATGATGACCTGCCAAATTAAAAGCTGATAGAGATTAGGTGTGATACCAATGCCTCTGGTCCCAGCATTGAAGAGGCAGAGACAGGACAGTCACAATTGGGACTGTTAGAACCACAGGGCTCAACTGTAAAGCAAAACACAGTAAAGAGAAAGAGTTTTGGAGCAATAATTGTTTGGAACAACCCACACTTCAGAACCAAGTGTTGCTCTCTTCCCTAGCCTGCCTTTACCAACTCAGGGTCAGCAACTAACTTCATCACTAGCCCTCAAATGCAATTAGTGTAACCTAGTCCCACCATCACCACTATCATAGTATCACAGTTCTCTCTCTCTCTCTCTCTCTCTCTCTCTCTCTCTCTCTCTCTCTCTCTCTCTCTCTCTCTCTCTCTCT
>JADRCC010267061.1:0-10908 GCA_019843855.1 Hylomyscus alleni | reverse complement strand
GTGGAGGTAAGAGGGTCAGGAAAGGAGGGGAGAGTAAGGACCTGAGGAACGGAATTGAGAGGGGGCCAATCAAAGCGGACAGCCTTTTCTTCAAGGGTCGCCGCATCACCAGGGTCTAGAGGTTCAGGGTCATCAGAAGTCAAGGGAGGAGGTGCGGAGGGGGCTGGAGAAAGAGTGGACAAGGGCGTCTTTTGGAGGACCGGATTACACAAGGAGGAAAAGGGGGGAGGCTGAGGGGGCGACAAGGCAGCCTCTGGTGGAAGCGGGAGGTAGAGAATTGGAGACTTGGTGACAGGAAAAGGCTCTTTGTGTGAAAGATCAATAAGAGAAAATGAACTGGACGCATGAGAAGGAGGTCGCAAGGGGGGCCGGGAAGGTCTGGCTGAACCAGGACGATACTGGGAAAGGCAAAGTTCAGCAACAGAGAGAAGTTGGCGCTTGCCAGGTTCATGATCTGCCTCTTCCACTATATCTCTGATGATTTCCCAAAAAGAGAAGACAGTGGAAGACAAGGCATCATCTCCTTCATTCTTAATTTTTTCATTTAATTCTCGGCCCACCTTCTGCCACTTTTTTGGATGAATTGTTGGCCCATCGATCATAAACCAGGGACAATTTTTATCAACAAAGATGAAAAAGTTGATGAGATCTTTCTTCTTAACCCTTATTCCTCTCTCTCTGAGGGACCCCTTCAGGTCCTTGATAAAAGTCACTTCTTTTGAAAGAGTATGGCCCATTTTAGATGGGACGGAATGTGAGAAAACTTACTGGGGACGATTGAGACGCGGGTGACGACCCTGATGTCCGTTGAAATGATGTCGAGCGCTCTTCTCAGATGAGGGTCCGTACCTCGGGCCCCACGTTGGGCGCCACCATGACCCGACCCGCGGGTCTCAGTAATTACGGGGCACGAGGGGGACCACGACCTGAAAAGGAAAATGGGCGAGAGAGGGGAAAGAACTCAAGGAAGCAGTTGCTTGTCAAGAGTCATTTACTTAGGCGAGCAGAGCTCTTTTAAAGCATTACATTGGGGGGGGGGGGAACAGGAAAGAGTGCAGGTGGTGGAAAAACACAAGATCTTCTTGGCCAAGGCCATGAAACATTTTGTAGTTGTTTTTCTCGGAAGTCATGGTATATTGTTTTGTGCAGCTGCCAAGCCGGATCTTTCTCTGGGGGTTAGGCAGGATGTGTAGGTGGGGGAAGGCTCCCAACACTACCTGATGGCCTTGTACTGATTCTGATTATCCTCTCTCTCCTGTGGGTTATTATTCTTTTCCCATCCACCAAGTTCTTCTCCTCTTCCTCTTCCTCTGTTGTAACAGAATTCATATGTGAATATTGTGAAATGCTGTAAACAATGGAATATTTTGTAAAGAAATGCAGTCCTGGAACCTTGCTTGCAAGGGAAACTTTTGTCCACGAACCACTAGAATTTATAGAGTGCAATGGTTGAAGGAGAGAGGCTATAGAAAGATAAGAGGATGAGAAAGGAAGGAGAGGGGGAGGGAAGAGAGAGAGAGACAGAGACAAAGACAGAGACAGAGAGAGATCTAAGGACACTCATAGTTCTGGTATTACAGAAGGGTTTCTAAGAAAAGTGTCATTTAGTTGGAAGTCTTGGAAATTTTAAAAGACTTATGTCAACAAATGTGGTGAGAGATGAGGTAAGGACATAATAATAAGTAGGTCAGTCCTATGGGCCTAACCAGGTGTCAGTCCCTCCTCTCAGTTTCTGTTGAATAGGTCAACTCAGGAACTTTGGAATGGTCATGGGATACTTGTCCCTCCAAAATGGAGGGGCTAATTACATTCCTCAGACCACAGGGAGGAGGGACCGACCACCACCGGAGCTCATAAACACATTGCAAGACTTGCTACCCACCGTATTCCTTATAGACCAATCAGTTTGAAAGTCACACTGTTCTGCCAATCATATTGCGCCCAATGGCGGTGGCCCTGAGAACCGTATAAAGGCTCACTGGATGGGCTGTGCATGTTTGCTCTCTCCCCACATGCAGGGTGACCCCAGCATGCTGGATTAAATAAAATTCCTTTTGCTTTTGCATCAGTTCCCATCTCCACAACTGTTCACTCAGGAGTCAACAGTGGTAAGTTGAGGTTCATCAGAGTCTGACACTGTAACACAGAAACATAATTTGAAGGTGATGTTTTCAATTAGGCAACCACAAAGGATCAGGAAACAAACTTCCTTCTGCATTCCTGGCACTAGTATAAACAATCAGTCACAGAGCTGTGGCTTGTGGTCTCTGTTCTATTAAAACAACTTTATCTCCTGTTTTCACTGCAAAAAATTCATACTGAGGATAATACACCAAACATTTTCACAACTTCTATGCACTAGAACTCAGAGGAGTTGGACAGTTTCACTCTGAAGTCAAGGTGCTGGGAATACTGAGTTCCTTTACTAGATGTTAGAAGGAAAATTCCTACCCAGTGTGTTCATCTGTTGGCTGGGTTCATTGGTTGTTTTGTAGATTATAGGTGCATGGCTGCCATCCTGACTTTTCTTCTGGAGACTGCTGCCTATACTCACAGCTCCTGTATAGATCCCTGGAAGAGATGATAGTGAACTTTTCATGTGCTTCTAATCTTTCTGATTCCATCATCTATCATATCCCTAAATGAGGGAAAACTCTACTTTGACCTTAACTAAAAAGGACCTTTAGGAGGATCTAGACAATCCAGAAAAAATAACTTTTAAAGTCAACACCTCTAATTTTATGGGAAAACTTCATTTTGTAGAGACCTGTGTCATGTTCATAATTTATAACAATTAACTTATCAATCATTTGAGGAAGACAGTCTTGCTCCTTTATAATGATAGTTATATTAGTTGGTACTTTTGTTTTTGTGGGTGGTTTTTTTTTGTTTGTTTGTTTGGTTTTTTTTTTTTTTTTTTTTTTTTTTTTTTTTTTTTGGGTTTCTTGTCTCTCAAACATTGGGGAGGAAATGTTTTATTTTAGTATGTAGCTTGATGTCCACCAACCTAAGAAATCAGGACAGAAATTTAAAGCAATAACCTAGAGGCATAAATTTATCCAAAACTTCTGGAGAAATGTTGATTACTGGCCTGCTGAGCCTGGTTTTTATAGTACCCAGGACCACCATCGCACTGATAGAATAATTCACTGTAAGCTGAGCCTTTCCATATAAATTATTAATAAAGAAAATACATTAATGCTTTCCCACAAAACAATTTGTAGACATATTTTCTTAGCTTATATCCTACCGTCTAAAATGATTCTATCTCTTATCAAGTTAATACAAGCCTAGCCAGCACAATCTGCAAAACTTATTTTAAAAAAGTGTTTAGATTGACATATATAGAAGTACTTAACTAAGCTAAACTAACAGAAAACAAGTTAAATTTTCTGAAAACTGTCTTTCCTACGAAGTTCCTGAATTACATATACATTTGTGGCTCCAAAAAGTGCTTATAGTTTGTCTGTATTTCATGAAATTGTGAGACTTCCTTGGTTGAGAGCAGATGGTGCTTTCTCACACAAAAGTAATGATGTGAGATTTATTAAACTGTTGCTTAGCTCTCAAATGTTCCTGTTGTTATATGATCTGGATGATCTTCTGTGGTTATTTTGCTGTAACAAAATGAAATACAGGAAGCATAAGAAGCAAAGAATGAGCAAGACTAGTAATTGATGAAAGAAGCAAACTATATCTTCCCCCCTGAAATTTGTTTCTTTTTTGTCGTACCTTCTATGTAGTCCACTATGTCAAGAAAAACTGAATATCTCATTCCTAGCCATTGACTTCCAGAAACTCGTGAAATTAACAATGAATGTGTGTTTTATACTTTACATGAGATATGAGTGACTACCAAATTAGGTGGTGATATCCCATATGAAGAGTTGAAAGATTATGTGGTCTTAATCACTGGTGGTAAAGACAACATTTTCTTTAAAAGTACTATGTTTTGACTTAGAATATGCCTGCTTTGTTGAGTAAAAGGCAGTCATGTTATAGACTAAAAGAACTGGAGAAAGTAACTACAGGTCTGTTCCCAGACACATTGTAGATACCAACCTGAGGTTTATCAACTTGGTTATAGATTTTTAAAAAAGGAGAGGATATTCTTGGACTGAGAAAATGTTAAATTTTTTTCACTTTCATCCCCACATTTGTCCCTTACTGGGATGTGTTAGCTTTCATTCCTGAGTGGGAATCTCATGTGTTACACTTCATGAACTATAACCATACTTCAGAACATATCTACAGTGAATAATTTGTTTGAAAGTTTGTGGACTTGATAAAGACCTTGTTTTCATCAGCTTAAAATCACAATTAAAAGAGAGACAAAGTAAAAACAATCAGAACATCAACACAATTTACAAGTTTTTCCAAAAGATATGGCTTAAACTTTATACCGAGTTTTAAGACATACACAGAAATTAAATAAGGTTATAAGTAGAGTATCTTAGTTAAACACAAATAGAGAAACAAGTGAAAATAGCTGAGACAATTTGACTCCTCTGTAGATGTTTCCAGGATATTGACAATATAATACTGTTTAGTAATATCAAACAAAATATTGCTTAATATAGAGGGCAAGCAAGATACTACTACATTCTTTGTAAAGTCTTGGTACAACCACTCTGGAAATCAATCTGGTGATTCCTAATAAAATTGGAAATTGCTCTACCTGAAGACAAACTATAATACTCCTGGGCATATACCCAAAAATTTCCTATCATATCACAAGGACACGTGCTCCACTATGTTCATAATAGCCTTATTTGTAATATCCAGAAACTGGAATCAAACTAGAAGTTCCTCAACCAAAGAATGGAAACAGAAAATGTGATTTATTTACACAATGGAATTTTATCTTAAAAACAAGCACATCATGTGTGGGACTGTGAGAGGCAGCTTGTTTTCTGGTTGAACTTGGTTTAAAACCTTAATGACTCAGCAGGTGACAATAGCCTGCAAGGGACAGTAGGCATTTTGCCATGTTCCTAGACACCGGGCTCCTGACACTAGGCTACACCTTTCTACTCCATAGGTCTGTGGGCAACACTCATGTAATGGCAATGCCCCAGTTCCCTCCACAGGTAGATGATGTGAGAGCACAGATCACATAGCCTCAAGACAGATAGATCTCCATTTTAATGAGGCACTTAAAGGTCTGAAGGGCTTAGCCAATTAAGATCCCCTTCTCAGACACTCTTCCCTATAAAAGGTATTTAACTTCAGGTCCTCTCTGAGAAAGTGGGGGCGGGGGTACAGTTTTACTCATCAACTTCTCTCAATGGCAATCAATGTCTTAAAACCATGGACTGTCTCTTTTCATCGGAATCTGCCATGGGAACAATGGAGCAGGTCTTCCTCTAAAGATCTGCATCTAATCTCCTGCAGAAGACCTCCCTGTACTACCAGTCATCTACTCCACCAAGCCAAACTACCCACTGAACAAGCCAAAGGCTCTTATTCCAGAGGGACCCAGCTGGAGCTCTCTTCCCCTTTTTTCCCTTAGGTCCCTGGCTAGATCTAGCCAGAAGGACAGAATTCCATTTTCAGCTCTTCTGTGGCATCCAGTTGAAGTCCTCAACCTCTGTGCAGGTCTGGGATTCCAGAGCCAACTCCAGTAGTTCTCAGGGACCTGAAACTCTGCTTCCCCAACCCGTGTCTTCTCATAGCCCTCCTGGCACCAGCGTTGGATGTGCATAGTCAAAATTCCCACATCCTGCCTCACTGAGCAGCTCAAGCCTGAGCAGAAGTAGGACACCACCATTTAATCAATAATCATGAATTTTTCAGGCAAATGGATGGAATAAGAAAATATCAACCAAAGTGAGGTAACCCAGACCCAAAAGACCATGCATGGTATCTACTCATTGATAAATGCATATTAGCCAAAAAGTTCAGAATACTCAAGAGACCATAGGAAATTTAGCAAGAAGGAATGCCCAAGTATGGATACAGGAAACCCACTTAGAAGGGGAACAAAATAATTCAGGGAAGAAGAAGGAGGGAAGAAGCTGGGTGGGAGAAGGGAGCAGGGAGAATAAAACCAGGGGCAGGATCAGGTATAGGGAGAAACAGGAAGGAAACGCAGAGGACCGGGAGAATGAATCTAAATATGCAGCACTTGGGGTTAGCGGGCAGGGCGAGAATTTCTAGAAAGTCTCAGAGACCTGGGATGTGAGAGTCTACCAGGACTCAATGGGGAAGACATTAGCTAAAACTATCCAACAGTAGGGAGATGGAACTAGAAGAGATTATCTTCAGATAGACATGACCCTTAGTTGAGGCAGGGGACCATTCACCCATCTTCAAAAATTTTAACCCAGAACCTTCTTGTCTAAAGTAAACGCAGAGGCAAAACTAAACAGAGACTGAATGAAAATCCATCCAATGTCTGCCCCAACTTGGGATCAATACCATGCGTACACTCCAAATCCTGACTTATTATTGAGGCCATATTTTGTGTGCAGACAGGAGCCTGGCATGACTGTCCTTGCAGAGGCCCTACCAGCAACTGATTGAGACAAATGCAGATATTTACAGCCAACCATTGGATAGAGGTTAGGGACTGATATGGAAGAGTTAGAGGAAGGACTGAAGGAGCTGAAGGGGACTGCAACCTATAGGAAGAAAAACAGTGTCAGTGATCCCAGACCCCTCAGAACTCCCAAATATTAAGCCAAAAACCAAGGAGCATAACATGGGCTGGTTTGTGACCCAGGGCACATATGTAGTAGAGGACTGCCTTATATGTCCTCAGTAAAATATGATGTAATGCTTGGAAATTTGATGCCCCAGGGAAGAGGAATACCTGTGGGGCTGAGGTGGGGGTTCCGGGGTGGGAGAATGGAATAAAAACCTCAGGGGGTGACCAAGAATGGGGGTAACTTTTGGACTGTAAATAAAATAGTTTAATAAAAATTTTTTTAAAAAGACTTGGTAAGATATTAGTAGGGCATATAGGATTCTAATAATTTCAGGAAATCACAATGCTCTGATAGTTGCATAAAGGGTCAAGGAATGGTGGTAGATGAATAGAGCTTTGGTAGAAAGAATTGAAAACAATGTTTTATTTACCAAAATACCCATTGTTTGTCATCTGGTGGATTTCAAATCTTCAAGAGGCATTTGGTGCTCAATTTCTGTAAACTTCCACAACTTGCATACAATACAAACTTGAACAATATAGGCATTTAAGAAATATGAATTCTAGACCCTGAACAATAGTTAAAGACTTAAAAATAAGATGGTTAGTATAAGAAAAATAAGAGAGAATCAATTATTACAGAAATCACAGCATCAAAAAAGCAGATTTAGAGGAGAAGCATCCATTTTGTATATAGGAGAAGAAATTTTGTAATATAGAAATCTTATTTTAGTTAATTGTCCTTGTCATTTGAAATGCACTAGACTAAGCTGTGGAAGAACCCCCACTGAAGAATTTTCTAAGATTTACCTGTGAATATTTCTGTCAGTTATTCTCTTGGCTTATTATGGATATTGCAAGGCCCAGCCCAGCTCACTGTAGGCAGCATCATTCCTAGACAGGTTAGTACAGGCTATAAAACAAAATCAGCTCAGCATAAGTTCAAGAACAAGCTATAACGCAGTGTTCCTGCCTTGATTCTCCTATAGCACTCTCCCTGACCTCCTACTCTGGTTGGTTGTGGCCAGAAAGTGAAAGCTAAACAAATCTTTTCTCTTCAGATTTCTTTAGTGTATGTGTTTTATCACAAAAATAGAGAAAAAAAAGTTAGAACAAATCTCTTTCTAGGGGAGACATGAGGTGGGAGGAAGCTAGGAGAAGAAGAGGGAGGGAAAACTGGGGTCAGGACATATTGTATGAGTGAAGAATCCATTTTCAAATAAAAAGAAAGTTTTATATTGGAATGTATCATAATTAGATTAAAATGTCCTAAAAGTTTTACAAAAATATATCTAAAGCTAAATTTAGGTAGAGTTCAGTAAAGAAAACAATTCATGGAACCATATCACCTTATACTTATGTACAGTTATACATAATTACAGAAGCTGATGGACCAGGATCCTCCTGAGAACACTAGACTAACAAAACCCCATTATAGGGAACATGAAAATATTTCTTTCAAATGAATGGCTGGGAAGTTCAAATAACTCACAAATATAGAATATTGATGCTGACTTTTTTTGCCTCGCAAAGTTTGAAGGAAAATTCCTTTTACAATTGGGACAAAGGACTCAGATTATTTGGCCTTTACCTAATTTTACTGATTCTTTCCTGAAGTCTAACTCCAATAGACTAGAAATTAGTATGCAAGTCGGCAAGGAAGGAAAGCAGGTAATAGACCTACCTATGAACCCAGATAATGGCCAACTTGTTAAGATTTCTATATAGGTATAATAAGTGGCACTCTGAGATTAACAACCTTTGTCTAATTGTACTTTAGACCCATTTAGTAGGACAAAGATCAGTCCTGGTACTGGAAATGTAGCAAGGTTCCAGAGGTAGTGAGGTCTGCTTTAAGCAAGTTCTTAGTATATATGGAAAAAAGCTGAAGTTTTCCCAAAACATTGCGGGAATTATACTCAACATCCTTGACTGCCTTTAAACCTTCTTGAAGAGACCTCCAGATTTCACCTTACTCTTGGCATTGTTTTTTGTTTTTTTGTTTTTTTCCAGGATCCAACTAGAACAACCCTTTATCTCTCTTTACAACATTCAAACACTTTTCTACTCCAATCTTCCAAAGAGAGTCCTTTCTCCCATAAGTCAGTATGGACGAGTTCTCCACAGCAACAACCCTACATTTCTTGGTACAAACTTCCGTGTTAGTAAATTTATTGTTGTCATCATAAAACATCACAACCAAAACCAATTTATAGATGAAAGGATGTATTTTGGTTTATGGTTCAGAGGTACTATCCAAAATGACATGGAGGCCATGGTAGCAGGTGGCTAGAACAGCCATCTCAGAGAGTCAACCAGAAACACAAAGCAGAGAGTAAAGGGGAAGTATGGTGAAATTATAAAAGGACAAAGACCTTCTACCCTTACCCCAATATTCTAGCCATGTTGTACTTCTGAAAGTTTCTAAAGATTTCCCCCAAAGAACTACCAACTAGGGACCAACTGTTCAAATTGGTGATCCAAGCGGGGACAATCATTATTCAAATTCATCACTACTTAGGTCAGATGGATGGATATGACCAAGACTCCCATTACTTAGATGGGAAAAATACCTGAAACATAGTGTTACCTGCCAGGATGATGGCACTGGCATATAATTTTATTATTAGGGGGAACTTAGAGGTTGGAGAAAGAAATTGACCCTAAACTGTGTATCAAATGTTTACTCATTTCATATAATACCTAACTGTAGCAAAACAATTTCTCACATCTTTAATGGTATTTAACATGTCAATCTAATGAAAAAAATAGCTCTGGAAGCTTTAAATACAACTAACATTGTGACAAGAATTTTTTTTAAGGTTTATTTATTTATTATATGTAAGTACACTGTAGTTGTCTTCAGACACTTTTATTTTCTTCTCTCTCTGGCCCCACTCGCTCCAGTCCTTCTTGCTCTGGCCCAAAGATTTATTTATTTATTATATATGTAAGTACATTGTAGCTGTCTTTAGACACCCAAGAAGAGGGCATCTCATTATGGATAGTTGTAAGCTACCATGTGGTTGCTGGGATTTGAACTCATGAACTTAGGAAAACCAGTCAGTGCTCTTAACTACTGAACCATCTCTCCATCTCAAACATTTGGGGATTTTTGTTTCATTTACTTTGTTTTGTTTTGTTTTTGGTTTGTTTGGTTTTGTTTTGTTTTTGAGTTTTTGTTTTAAATTCAATATTTTATTTATTTATATTTCAAATGTTATCCTATTTCCTGGTTTCCCCTCTGCAACCCTCCTATACCATCCCCCCTTACCCTGCTTCTATAAGGGTGCTCCCACATGCACCTACCCACTCCAGCCTCACCACCCTAGCATTCTTCTACACTGGGGCATCAAGCCCTCACAGGACCAAGGGTCTCCCCTCCAACTGACACCAGATAAGGTCCCTTCAGCTCCTTCAGTCCTCCCCCTAACTCCTCCATTGAGGTTCTTGTGCTCACTCTGATGGTTGACTGCCAGCATCAACATCTGTATTGGTCAGGATCTGGCAGAGCCTCTCAGGAAACAGCTGTATCAGGCTCTTCAGCAAGCACTTTTTGGCATCCACAATAGTGTCTGGGTTTGATGTCTGCATGTGGGATGGATACCCAGTAGGGGAAGTCTCTGGATGTCCTTTCCTTCAGTCTCTGCTCAACTCTTTGTCCCTGTATTTCCTTTAGATAGGAGCAATTCTGGGTTAAAATTTTGGAGATGGGTGGATGGACCCATCCCTCAGTTGAGGAGTCATGTCTAACCTCTGATATGGTCTTGACAGGTTCTCCCTCCCTTTTGTTGAGTATTTCAGATAATGTCATCCCCATGGGGTCCCAGGAAGATCTTGCATTCCTGGCATTTGGGACTTTCTGGTCGCTACCTCCAGTTCCCCATACTCCATTGTTACATAACTCTGTTCAATTTCCTGACCATTTCTGCATTTTCTCCATCTCCTCACATACCCGATTCTTCCTGTCTTTCTCCCCTCCCCCTCTTCTCTTCCTCCCAAGTCCCTCCTATTCCCTATTACCCTTGATTATTTTGTTCTGTCTTCTAAGTAGGACTAAAGAATTGACTCTTTGGTCTTCATTCCTCTTGAGTTTCATATGCTCCATCAGTTGTATCATGGGTATTCAGCAAGATGGCAACTTTTACTATATTATTCCTTCCAATCTATGAGCATGGGAGACCTTTCTACCTTTTGAGGTCTTCTTCAGTTATATATATTATTATTATATTATTATCAGTTAATACATACCATGTGTT
>JADRCC010267019.1:0-11989 GCA_019843855.1 Hylomyscus alleni | reverse complement strand
TATGGAGATTATTATTCTTGTGTTTCTTCTTTGAAAAAAAATACAGCTCCATGTTATTCACTTTCTGGAAATAGTTTCCTCATGCATTTTTTGAGTGGACTGATTTCATAAATTTATTTTATGTGCATGCATATTTTGCCTACAAATATGTATGCTTTGGTGCTTACAGAGACCAGGACAGGGCATTGTATCTCCTGAAAGTTGAGTTACAAATAGATGTAAGCTGACATATGTGTAATGAGGACTGAACTCAAGTATTCTTCAAAAACAATAAGTGCTAATAACTTGTGAGACATCTCTTCAGCCCCTGTAGCATTTTCTTTTTCAAACTGGTAAACAAATTTATATCTTCACATATTCTAAGACAGTGTTTTGCTAGGACTAAATAACTGGGCCAACTGGTACATCTATTGCTTTTTAAGGTACCTTCAAATTGACTTATTTATTGTTTGAATCAGTTTTTAGTTCCACCACCAATGACTGCAGATATCTCTATCTACTTATCCTCTTGTTTCTTTCTTTTTTTTTAATTAGAAGTTTTCTTTATTTACAGTATCTCCTTTTCCAGGTTTCCCTCCAAAAGAAAAAAGAAAAAGAAAAGAAAAGAAGAAAAAAAGAAAACGAAAACAATCTCCTTTCCCCCCCCTTCTCACCACTCCACCCTCTCCCACTTCCTGGCCCTGGTATTCTCCTACACTGGAGCATAGAACCTTCACAGGGTCAAGGTCCTCTCCTCCCATTGATGACCAACTTGGCCATTCTCTGCTATATACACTCTGCTGGAACCATGAGTCCCACCATGTGTACTCTTTGGTTGGAGTTTTAGTCCCTGGGAGCTCTGAGAGTACTAGTTAGTTAATATTGTTGTTCGTGCTATGGGGCTGCAAACCCTTCAGCAACTTGGGTCCTTTCTCTAGCTCCTTCACTAGGGACCCTGTACTCAGTCCAATGGATGGCTGTAAGCCTCAACTTCTGTATTAGTCGGGTACTGTCAGAGCCTCTCAGGAGACAGCTATATCAGGCTCCAGTCAGCCAGCACTTACTGATATCCACAATAGTGTCTGGATTTGATGATTGAATATGGGAAGGATTCCCAGGTGGAGCAGTCTCTGGATTGTCCTTCCTTCAGTCTCTGCTCCATAGAGGTCCCAGCTATCCCACTCCTGGGCATATACCCAGATGATGCTCCTCTTGTTTCTTTCTATGGCTTTCTCTACTCGTCTGGATCATCCATGAGTTGTCCTTAAGTTTCCTAAAATCAGCCTGACACTGCTTTATTATCGTTTATTCTTTCCTTATAATAGCATGGTTTGTTTATCAGAAGATATTTTTCATAAATGATATACATGGAGAATCATTTCAAAATCTACCAGGTAAAAATTGCTGCATGTTGTTATTTTCCCTCTTTTTTTTAAGGATTTATTTATTATATGTAAGTACACTGTAGCTGTGTCTAGACACCCCAGAAGAGGGTGTCAGATCTCATTATGGATGGTTGTGAGCCACCATGTGGTTTCTGGGATTTGAAATCAGGACCTCCGGAAGAGCAGTCAGTGCTCTTTCCCACTGAGCCATCTCACCAGCCCCCCCATTTTAAAGATTTATTTATTTATTATTATCTATAAGTACACTGTAGCTGACTTTAGACGCACCAGCAGAGAGAGGGTGTTAGATCTCATTACGAGTGGTTGTGAGCCACAATGTGGTTGCTGGGATTTGAACTCAGGACCTATAAAAGAGCAGTCAGTGCTCTTACCCGCTAAGCCATCTCGCCAGCCCCCCCCTCCTTTTTTATATGAATTGATTATTTTATTTATGTACATCCCAAAAATTGTCCCCTCTAGGTCCCTACTAGCAGAGTTCTTTAGCCACTCCCTGCTCCCCTTTGCCTCTGATAGGATGTAGGTCTCTGGGTATCCCCTCTCCCTGGGGCATCAAATCTCTATAGGATTAGGCACATCTTCTCCCCTTGAGTCCAGACAAGGCAGTATTCTACTACATGTGTTCCAGGAGCCTCAGACCAGCTCATGTGTGTTCTTAGGTACAGGCAGGCTTAGTCTCTGGGAGCTCCCAGGGATCCAGGTTAGTTGACCTTACTTTTAGTCTTCCTATATGGTAACCATCCCCTTCAATTCTCCCTCTACCTCTTTGATAGATGTCTCTGACCTCAGTCCAATGGTTAACTGTAAGTATCTGCATCTGTCTCAATCAGCTGCTGATAGAGCCTCGCAGAAGACAGCCATGCTAGGCTACTGTCTGCCAGCACAACATAACATCAGTAATAGTATAAGGACTAATCCCAAGTTGAGCCAGTCACTATTTGACCATTCATTCAGTTTCTGCTCCATTTTTGTCCATGCATTTTTTAAAGACAGGAACTATTTTGGATAAAAAATTTTGAAGGTGGGTTAGTGTCACCATCCCTCCACGAGGGGAGCTGCCTAACTACTGGAGGTGGTCTCTTCTGCGTCCATATCTCTGCTGATTGGCAATTCTTCTGAGGTCATCCACATTGAGTCTTGGGTGTCTCTCACATCCCAGGTCTCTGGGACTTTCTAGAGGTTCCCCCAAAACTCCACCACCAACTACATACTTCCATTAATTTTCCTGGTCCTCTAGGCTTCTCTCCTTTCTCACCCTATATGTGATCCTGCCCCTCCCCTTTTCCCCTTTCTCTAACCACTCCTACCCAGGTCCCTCCCTCCTTCTGTCTCCCATGATTATTTTGCCCCTCCTTCTAAGTGGGATTTATTCATCCTCACTTGGACTTTCCTTCTAGTTTAGCTTCTTAGCTTCTGTAGGGTATATCAAGGGTATTTTGTACTTTTTGTCTAATATCTAATTATCAGTGAGTACATACCATGCATGTCCTTTTGGGTCTAGATTACCACACTCAGGATGATATTTTCTAGTTCCATTTGCCTATAAAGTTCACCATGTACTTGTTTTTATTAGCTGAATAGTATTCCATTGTGTAAATGTACCACATTTCTTGCATCCATTCTTCAGTTGAGGGACATCTGGGTTCCTTCCAGTGTGGCTATTCTGAATAAGGATGCTATGAACATAGTGGAGCAAGTGTTCTTGTGGAGCATCTTTTGGGTATATGTCTAGGAGTAGTATAGCTAGGTCTTCAGACTTGAACCATTTCTAATTTTCTGAGGAACCTCCTGATTGATTTCCAGAGTTGTACAAGTTTGCAATCCCACCAGCTATGGAGAAATGTTCTACTTTCTCCACATCCTCATTAGCTTGTGCTGTCCCTTGAAGATTTTTTGTTTGTTTGTTTGTTTTTGTTTTGTTTTGTTTTATCTTAGCCATTCTGATTGGCGTATGGTAGAATTTCAGGGCCATGAAGAGACACTTCAGCAGTTAAAAGCTAGACTTACAACCAATAATATTCTCCTTTCTTTTTAAAATTTTGTTATATATTACCCATTAAAAATAACTACCAATGTCTTTGATACTTTGTAAAATAGTGAATAGCAAACAGAATATTGTGTATTTTTATTCAGAAAGCTGTTCTACTTCAGAGTAGCTATGTTTCTAATTCTGATGCCCTTTCTTTACTTATGTCAATAGCTGTAAAGTCAGTTTCAACTTCCCAGAATTGATTCTTTCTACTATAACCTGACACCCAAATGCACATTATTGTTATAAAAGGACTGCTGCTTACCAGCAATAATACAAAAGTCCATTTTAAAATTAAAGATGTAATTTTGAAAAACTGGATTGATTATAGCTGTTCTACTGAGGCTAACATCTCAAGTCATGTTTCTTTTGGCCAGATTTTCCTGGTGTTAGTAATTGCACCACTTTATGTCAATAAATGAAGGGATTATAAGCCTGAGGGTTTTAATGCAGATAAATTAGTGAAATTATTATTTGTTCCATTTTATGTGTTTCCTCTATAGTGTAAAAGGCTTTCTTCTTCAACACTGTATAAGTTAAACATCACTGGCACTGTTGCTGAGAATTTCCTGAAGTACCAAATGTGAATTTTCCATAGCCCAGGCCAAAAGGATATGGGATTCTGCAGTGTTCACTGTTTACCAAATACACCTAGGTACTTTGTCTGTTCTAGGAATCTAAGAAAGAAACTCACACTAGATGCTTAGTTAACCTGAACAGATCTCCAACCAGAGAGTAGGACATTGGTTTCTAAAGTTTAGGAATGAAATGAGGCAATACTTGGGCAAAGAAAAGTTGGAATGGATTAATTCAACCTATAGGAATACATTGAAATATCACATCAAATGTTATTAATCACATAAGTAATATATGATAAACAAAAGTAAATAAAATGTTTTAAAAGAATTTAAGAATTTTATATTGAAAAATAGTCCAGCAATAAAGAGAAAAACCACATAATGGAAAATTGCATACAAAGTATCTGATATGAGGTTTTTTCCATAATGTATGAAGAATCCTTATAAATATATAATAAGAAAATACAGTATTCATTGAATAAATGTTTCCAAGAGACATTTTACAAAGTGAAAACTGCTACAAGTTCCATAAGCATATATAATATAACTTGCATGAGAAAAATAAGATTTTAAATCTTGTGAAATTTCCCAAGACTATGTTGGTATATAAACCAGTTACTGTCATTATGTAAGTCTTGTTTAGGCAACCAATTATTGAAATTTCACAGGCCAAGCATTTCTGTCTAAAAGACACTACCTAGAAACAAGTATCCCGATTCTCTGGCTCTTACAACCTTTCTTCCCTCTTCCCTCCACAGTTATGTTAGCTTTAGGTATAATGATTATGCTGTAATCAGTTGATGTTGGGCAAGTAAAAATTCTCTTCATTTTATCATTCTCTTCATATGTATCTATTATCTCTGTAGTAGTTCTTATTTGTTTTTATAAAAAAAAAAGCATCTTTGATGAATTCTGGGCTCTACCTTTATCTGTGCCATCAACCCTGGCAGCTTCATATTTCCTTTCATTCTTCTAGCCCTCTTGGCTTTTCTCCTTTCTCCTCCAATACCTGATCTTGCCCCCTTTCCCCTCCCTTTCTCTTTTCCCACCCATGTCCCTTTCATTCTCTTGTTCCCATGATTATTTTGTTCACCCTTCTAAGTGGTATTGAAGTATTCTCACTTGGGCCTTCTTTCTTGTTAAACTTCTTCTTTTTTTAATTTATAAAAAAAATTATTAAAGTTTTTCACTCATGTTACTGTCACAATATGGGTGATAAAAGAGGAATTTTCGCAGAAATTACTAAAGATCATTTTCTTTTTTATTGGTTATTTTGTCTATTTACATTTCATATGTTATCCCTTTCCCAGTTTTCCTCCGCAAATCCTCTCCCTCCATCCCCTGTTCTATGAGGGTGCTACACCACCCACCTAGCTACTCCCATCTCACCACCCTAGCATTTCCCTACACTGGGGCATTGAGAATAGTACCTGGGGCTATCATCTGTGCTCTCTTAGACTCAGCATGACAGCTTTCCAAAATTTTCTGGCTTTTAGGCTCTCTGTTGAGAAGTCACATGTAATTCTGATAGGCCTGCCTTAATATGTTATTTGGCTTTTTGCCATTACATATCTTAATATTCTTTCTTTGTTCTGTACATTTTGTGTATTTGATTATTATGTAGCAGGAGAGTTTTCTTTTCTAATCCAAATCTATTTGGTGTTCTGTAAGCCTCTTATGTATTTATGGCCTCTTCTTTAGGTTAGGAAAATTTTCTTCTATGATTTTGTTGAAGATGTTTTCTGGCCCTTTAAACTGGGAATCTTCACTCTAGTCTACTCCTATTATTCTTAGGTTTGATCTTTTTATGTGTCCCATATTTCCAGGATGCTTTTGGGTTAGGAACTTTTTATACTTTGCATTGTCAGATGTGTCAAGGTGTTAATGTGTCAGATGTGTCAATATTTTCAATGAGATCTATGCCTGAGATTCTCTCTTCCATTCTTTGTATTCTGTTGATGATACTTGTGTCTGTAATCCCTGTTCTTTTTCTTAGATTTTCCATCTCCAGGGTTGCCTCCATTTGTGATTATTTTTTGATTCTATTTCTATTTTAGGACTTGGACCATTTTCTTTAACTATTTCACTTGTTTTACTGTATTTTCCTGTATTTCTTTAAGGGATTTATTTGTTTTCTCTTTAAGGGCTTTGACCTGTTCGCCTGTGTTTTCCTGAATTTCTTTAAGGGAGTTAATTATATCCTCCTTAAAAGCCTCTATCATCTGACTGAGATGGGATATTATGTCAGAATCTTGGTCTTCAGGAGTGCCAGGGTATCTTGGGCTTGCTGTGAAAGGAGATCTGGGTTCTGATGGTGCCAAATTGCCTTGTGTTCTGTAGCTTATGATCTTGTGCTTGACTCTAGCCATCTGGTTATCTCTGGTGTTAACTTGTCTGGGTGTCTCAGATTGGAGCAGGGATCCTTGGAGGAAGGTAGAGCTATGTGACATGGTTTTGAGCAGTCCTGGGAGGCCAGCAGTGCTTTCTCTGGTTAGGGCAGGAAACCTGTGTCCCTGGTTAAGGCAGGCCTTCTCTGTCCCTGATTAGAGCAGACCCCCTGTGTCCCTGGTTATAACAGACCTCCTAGGAATCAGGCAGGCTGTGGTGTAGGTGTTGGGGGCAGGCACTCTGATCTGCCACTGGTACAGTTAGGAGTGCAGACCAAAAGGGTGATGGGGCTCAGTCCAAGCGGGATAAATCCCAGGCCTTCTGGGTTCTGTAGGAGTTCCAGCTGGCATGAGTACTGGGGAGAGAAACCTATGTCCATGGTTAGAGCAGACCTCCTGAGAGGCAGACTGGGGGTTGGGGGGGGGAGCAAGGCACGAGTGTAGATCTGCCACAGGTGCAGGTGGAGGTGCAGACCTGAGGATCGATGGGGCTTAGGCAGAACAGGATATATCTCATATCTTCTGGGCATTGTGTCTATGGTTAGAGCAGACCTCCTGGGAGATAGGCAGCCTGTGGGTTTGGAGACAGGCATGCTGATCTCTTGTGATGGGTTTAATAACACTTTGGTTATCCCTGAGCTAAAAATGTCACTATTGCACCATTGTGAATGTCTAGTGAAAGAGTAAGAATCACTCTTGGTATATTGGGACTAGAGAGATGACTTAGGAGATACAAAAACTTGTTGCTCTTGCAACAATGTTAAGTTAGGTTTCAGAACTTAGCATTGTTGTATAAATAGAATTTAACTTTACAGGAACTCTTGAACAGAAATTTACAAATTAAATTCATCAGCAAATTTATTTCTTCTATAAATATTAATACTTGATAACTATAATATTCTTGGCTTAATGGGCATCATTTAAATTCATTTTTACAGTAAGAGTCACAATAGTGCAAAAATTGAGAAATTAAAAGATTTGTTTTGAAAAATTTTAAAGAGGACAAGGCTAGGGCTACTTGCCATCTTATAGTATATGACTCAGTCTTACAAAGACAATAATTGACCTTCTGTTTCACAAAAATTTATAATATTCAATATTCATAGACTTTTTATATGAGCGAACATTCATAATGCTAAGTCGACACAAAATGTGTTTCCAGATTTTAATATTTTGTAAACTCTCCAGTAATTAAATGATTATATAACCCAAAGGAAGCTCATATTAGTTTTGTCCTGTTGCAATGTTATTACTACTTTACTTGAGTTGTATGAGTCAAAAGCCTAACTTTATATCTCTAATCATGTTAAGTTGTATATAGTATGTGTTATGAGGCTAGTACAATTTGTTTATTCTTTTTTTCTGGTCGATATCCACTTTTCCCAGCATCATTTATGGAAAGACTATCTTTTCTCTATTTTGTATTTTACCAATCTTCATTAAAATTTATTTAATAATGCATATTCATATTTTGGAAGGTGAAATTTTGTTCTATTTGACTGTGTATAATAATGCAATACCATAATGTTTTAATAGCTATTTCAATTAAATTTGAACTCAAGAAATGTAAAGTTTTCAGCTTTGTTTCTGATCACGATTATATTGGAATTTGAATTTTTTAAGATTTATTTTTATTCATGTTTTTGTGTTCACACGTGCCATGTGTGTACAGGTGCTTGTGTGTTATGCCCAGAGTCCACAGGAAAACCCAAAGGAGCCCAAGAATTGCAAAGTCCTCTGTAACTTACAAAAGAGCCTTTTATTTGACACCAGACTCGGATCATATGCTTTACACTCACTAAGAGCAAGTGCTTGCATGTAACAAATAAGCCTGGAAAAACATGGGTTTAAATACAAAATTGGGAATTCTTAGGGTGCTTCAGAGTGAGGGGACTGAAATACTGTAACCATTTGTTAGGACGGAACTAAAGCTGGTGAGAGATTAATGGATGTCTGTTTTGCGGTTATCAGGAACTAATTTTAATGGCTGTCCATAACTGTCTGTGACTTCTGATTACCTTTTTCTATGATTTAAACAGAAAGGGGGGGTGCTCTAATTGTCTTTGTGTTTGTTATTTCTTTAAGGCCACAAGGACAGGCACTTGGAGAGTTAGGCTGCTTATCAGAGAGTGCCAGCCCTGGTGACACCAAGATTGGGAAGATGTCTCTCCTTAGCACTTGACTACACAAGATGTTTTCATTAAGGGGGGTTTATGGGTAGTGCTGTTCTGACACTAACCTGGGAGAGGAGGAGGGGGTGGGGGGAGGGAGCCCTGAGCTTGCTGCAGCAAGCTTGTGCTTGCCTCGGGTGGGAGGAAAAATGAGAAAGTTGTGCAGAGACAAACTGTCTATACACAACACTGGAGTTTCTTAGGTAAAGTTTTAACCACAGAGAGCTAGCATTAATAATTCAGGGGTCACTATAGTGCAGGCCAGAAGATGGCATCATACCCCTTGAAGATGGAGTTACAGGCAGTTGTGAGCCACTAAATGTGAGTGCTGGAAACTAAGCTATATCCTCTAGAAGACTAAGTGGTATCTTAGATATTGCTCTATTTTCTGTGGAAAAACACCATGAACAGCACAAGTCTCACAAGAAAAGTGGAGATGGCTTATAATTTTAGAGGGCTAGTCCCTTTTCACGATGGTAAGTAGTGTGGCACAAGGCAGACAGGCATGATAGCTTTACATCCTGATCCAGAGAGAGAGAGAGAGAGAGAGAGAGAGAGAGAGAGACAGACAGACAGACAGACAGACAGACAGACAGACACTGACGTAGTTTAGGGTGGATGATTTAAACCTCAAAGCCCACCTTGCAGTGACACATCAACTTCTACAAAGCCACAACTTCTTGAATAAGACCACACCTCCTAATGCTTCCTACACAAAGTTTACCAACTGGGGACTAAGCATTCAAAGATATCAGCCTATGTGGACCATTCTCATTCAAACCACCAGAAGTAGGCAAGTGATCTTAACTGCTGAACCTGCCCTCCATTTTACATCTTGTATGTGTTAGTATAAATTCAAACTTTGAGTTTTTGAAAAATGTCATTTTGTGTAATAGAATACACAGTAATATGGGAAGTCTTTCTTTTGACATTGACTTTATATAAGCATCTTTTTGTTTCTTCAATATATTAATCCTAATAATTTCTATTATAATTTAGTTTAAAATTTATAAACTTCCTTCTAATTTTATGTATCGATAAGTATTATATATAAATTCCATATAAATACCAAAGCTAGCAAACTTGTTATAAAAATATGTTGCAGAAATATCAAAACTATAACACACCCTTTAGGAGTGTCAATAGAAAGATATCTCAGCTGTTAAAGGCAATATAAAAGAATTTTAATCCAGCAACATGGCTATTCTGACAAGGGATCACCTACAAAGACTGAGATCTGTGTGATCCTGCTGGAATAGACACACCTTAGTACATAACTTTAATCCCTTTGACTGAAATACAATATGCCTTCAGTACACACCTTTAATCCCAAACATGTAATTGAGGGGCAGATAGAATGACTAGTCAGAGTCAGAGAATTAGTGTCTAAAAATCACCAAAGAATGATACTGAAGACTCAAATAGTATGCAGAAGTAAAGAGCATTTATTCACCTGAATTTCCTGCATTCAGGGGTTGCCCAATTTGAGAATAAAGACCCCCTAGTGAGCTCTCAGGCTCAGCTTTTATTGTGAGTTAGGTGAATTCCAGGGAGGGGGCTATGTACCTTTTTTTTATTTAGCTTAAGTGGTTAGCTCTATCACTAGAGGTATGATTAATTCTACTACTTTTTAGAGTCTGGAGAAAAGACCAACCCTGGGAGTTTGATTATTCATTCTAGCTACATATTCTTTTTTTTTTTTTTAAGATTTATTTTATTTACTTTATGTGTATGAGTACACTGTAGCTGTACAGATGTCTGTGAGCCATCATGTTGTGTGTTTGCTGGAAACTGAACTCAGGACCTCTGCTGCACCACTCGCTCGACCTGCTTGCTCTGTCGTAATTCACTGTAGCTGTCTTCAGACACACCAGAAGAGGGCGTCAGATCCCATTACAGATGGTTGTGATCCACCATGTGGTTGCCGGGATTTGAATTCAGGACCTTCGGAAGAGCAGTTAGTGCTCTTACCCGCTGAGCCATCTCTCCATATTCTTACTTCCAGCCAGATAACATAGTGTCCTCGGGTTGGTGGACCACTGCTATTATTGTCTGACCATAGGTTCCTGGGTCCGGGATCTCATTTTTGGGGAATAGAAATTTAGGACTTGTCTCAAAAATTGCCAGTTTGCAGCCTATCATGAGTCAGTCTGGCTCTGGCTAACACTGTCCTATCATTCCCCACCCTGATTTGTAATTGAATGAAATCATTCATTCATCAGTTCTTTTTCCCAAGGTCGAGTCATTAGCCAAGGGGTCAACTGGTACCCAAGAATTATTATTGCCAAAATGCAGGCCTTTTTGATTTAGTATCTAAGCTGTAAGGCAGGGTAATGAACATCGTATTTTTTTTTCTGTAGCTGATTCCTGCTGGCATTAGGATGTTGTCAAAGCGGCACAAGAAGACAGAAATGCTAGTCAAAAGCTGGGCAATGGGGCATTTATCAGAAGCATCTGATTAGGCAATCCAGCTGAAAGACAGGGAACCTTCATATCGATTGGGCTGGTTAATCATGGGCATTCAGCAAGTAAGAAGTCAGCAGTTTGCCCTCCTCAGGTGGTCCCTGGAAGTCAGCCAGGTGAAAACCTTCTGAGACAAATATAGACTAAAGAAAGAAGTTAAGAAATCCCAAGACCAGACAGGGGAGGAGGAATGGATGAGGAACTGTCTGAGAGTGGTAGAGGAGGGGAATAATGACTAGACTGTAAAAGAAGATTAGGTAATAATAATAATAATAATAATAATAATAATAATAATAATAATAATAATAAAGAAACCCCAAGACCTAGGGAAAATCTTATTTTTAAAGGACCAGTGAATGTACTTATCTAGAGTCTGTATGATCTGTGGCAGGCAGATCCAAGTCTTAGGACTCTGTATTCCCTGAACCTTCTGTGAACTTCAGTTTACAAAAGGATGTATATTAGTAAGTTGTCTCTGCATTGAAATGCATCCTTTAGAAAAACTATATAACATGTATCTGTAAGACAGTAGAAGTAGACACATGCCTCTGAGACCTAGTAAAACTATAGGTTTGGGTCAAAAGGCACAGAACATTCTTTTCTCAGTCCATAGTGCTACATATATGGATTGAACATAAATGCTCTTAGCATGATAAGAAACACCTTTAAATCTATATTCAGAAGACAACCAAAGAGAATTTAAAATCTTGACATTGTAACTGAATGTTTACATTTACTCTTCCATTATCTTGTCAAATCTCTATTGATCAATACTAAAATTTTAACACAAATGAGGGAAAGAAGTCTGAAACATTTTCCATTTTTAGATACCTTAAATCACTTTCTTATACCTCTACAACTTGCATCTACACATCTTACATAATTTTCAGACCCTCATAACTTACCTTAGCTCTGACATCCTCAGACCCTAATATGACTTAGAATGCTCAGAACTTGCATAGACCTTGAACCTTTTTTT